>APFE031019329.1:53746-63957 GCA_000404065.3 Pinus taeda
ATTTAAGGCTCTGGTGGAAAACCAAACAGAGAAGAAGATAAAGGTGCTGAGGACAGATAATGGTGGAGAGTTTTGCAGTAAGGAATTTGAAGAATTCTGTAAGAAGTGTGGTACAACACGACAGAAGACTACTCCATATACACCTAAGAAAAATGGAGTTGCAAAAAGAATGAACAAGACATTGATGGAAAGGGCAAGAAGCATGCTTAGTGGTGTTCAGTTAGGACAAGAATTCTGGGCAGAGACGGTGGAGACAACATGTTATCTGGTCAATAGATCACCTTTATCAGCGTTGGAGGATAAGACTCCAAAAGAGTTATGGACTATTAAGAAACCCTCTCTTTCGCATCTGAAGGTATTTGGATGTGATTCATATGTACATGTTCCAAAGGAGAAAAGAACCAAGTTGGATAGTAAATTTGAAAAGTGCATCTTTTTTTGGTATAAGGATGGTTTAAAGGGTTATAAGCTTTGGAACCCAGTAATAAGGAAGGTTGTGTATAGTTGATATGTGGTGTTTAGAGAGTTGAAATATGTTATTAAACATGAAGTCCCATCAAAGGAATTTGAAAAGATACAGATTGAGCTTAAGGAGGAAGAATCAGACTCTATAGCATAAGAGGAATCAGAAGATGAAGAGCCACGAACTCTGAGTGTGAGAAGATCAGTTCGAGAAAGAAGGCAACCAAAAAGGTATAGGTCATTTGCTTTGTATTCAAATTTTTCTTTATCTATTACTGATGATGATCCCAGAACTGTGAAGGAAGAAGTAGATTCAGAGGATGGCAAACTCTGGAAAGAGGCCATAGTTGATGAAATGGCATCTTTGCATATAAATGAGGCTTGGGATCTGGTGGAACTGCTGGGTGGAAGGAAACCCATTGGCAGCAAATGGGTGTTCAAGAAGAAGACAAATGCAAAAGGAAAGGTGGAGAAATACAAAGCTCGGTTGGTAGCAAAAGGTTATTCCCAGGTGCCGAGAATTGATTTTGGTGATATTTTTTTATGCTGTTGCCAAGGTAGCTTCTATTAGATTACTTTTATCTGTTGCTACTGCTTTTGATTTTGAGGTAGAACAGATGGATGCAAAGACAAAATTTCCTCACGGGGATCTGGAAGAGGAGATCTACATGAAGAAACCTGAAGGCTTTACGGTGAAGGGTAAGAAAGAACTAGTATGCAAGTTAAAGAAGTATTTGTATGGGTTAAAACATTCACCAAGGATGTGGTATCGGAAATTTGATACATTTATATGGGGACTTGGCTTCACCAGAAGAAAAGCAGATAACTATGTGCATTTTAAATTAATTGGTGACCGTGTTATTTATCTAGTCTTGTATGTGGATGATATGTTGCTGATTGGAAATGACAAAGAAATTTTCCAGGTGTTGAAGACCTAATTGTCCTCCAAATTCGACATGAAAGTTCTTGGTGCTGCAAACTATATTTTGGGCATGGAAATTAAAAGAAACCGGGCAAAGAGGAAGCTTTAGTTAAACCATAGGAAGTATGTCGAGACAATACTACAGAGGTTTAATATGCATGATAGTAAACTAGTGAAGGTTCCTATTCTTGTAGGTGTAAAGTTATATGTCGAAAAGTGTCCCAAGACACAAGAAGAGGAAGAGGACATGTCCCATGTTCCATATGCAAGTGCAAGTGATAGCCTGATGTATGCAATGGTCTGTACTAGACCAGACATTGCACATGCAGTGGGAGTATTGAGCAAGTTTATTTCAAAACCAGGGAAGGAGTGCTGGACAACAGTGAAGCGGGTTTTCAGGTATTTGTGTGGCACTAGTGATTATGGTTTGTACTACCAAGGAAGACCAAGATTGGACAGAGTTTTGGATATCCGTGGCTTTGCTGATGTAGACTAGGCTAGAGATGTGGATCAAAGAAGATCTATAAGTGGTTATGTGTTTAACCTATTTGGAGGTGCAGTCAGTTGGATGAGTACGAAACAATCTATAGTGGCATTATCAACTACAAATGAAAAATACATGGCAAGCACTCATGCAAGCAAGGAAGAAGTTTGGTTGTAGAGATTGTGTTCAAGTATGAGGTTAGTACAAGGAGCTATAAGGATAGACCGTGACAGTCAAAGTGCAATTTTCTTGGCAAAGAACTCTGCTTACCATTCAAAGACAAAGCACATTGATGTTCAGTATCACTTTGTGAGGGATATGATAGAAGACAAAAAGATGTTGCTAGTAAAGGTGGACACTTTGAAGAATACTGCATATGCATTGACAAAATCTGTGAGCTCTGAGAAGTTCTCTTGGTGTAGAGAAACAATGGGCGTTGTAGGGCTAGATAAATGACTAATATCTCTTGTGGCCCCATGTGGAAAGAAAACAACAAGTGGGATAATGTTGGGTTGTGTTATATTCTTTCCATGACTAGCCTACATAGTTAACCAGGGGGTTATGGGGGGGGTGAAGCCCCCTCTTTGTTGTGCCGACTACGTAGTGGGGGGGTCACAGGGGGTTTGAGGGGGGCGGTTAGCCCCCCTCTACGGGGTCCGAGTTAGCACCCCGGGAAATTTTTTTTTGGACCCTATATTAGGTTGGGTGAACCTACCTATGGTTTTGTGCATGGTTTTTGCACATGGTTTGGGCGCAATGGTTTTTAGTCCATGGTATTTGATGCTTCAGATGTATAAAAATGTATTGTAACATTGAAATAAATATAACGAAAAATCAAGCTAGTAGTCCCAGTTTTGGGATCCAGGGGAAAATCTCTATGTATATGTGTTTGATGTGTTATGCTCTCACATTGTTTATTTTTTGTACTTAGAATTCGTATGCAGGTAATTTCTGTACATGGTTAAAACCTACACTTTTCGACATTACTCACCATGGATAGGGCTCCTAGAATAGAGGTCATGTCCATTGCATCCTTTTGAGTGCTTTCGTAGATGACACTCTAGATTATGCTTTGCTTTAGGCATTCCAAAATAATTTCTTCCTTCCTAACATATTGAATTTTCCTCCTCTTAGGGATATTATGGATAATGACCTTCATGGATTTAATATAGTAATATTCTCCCAACTTGAAAAATCCATAATTAAGTTACCTAGGAGGACAAAAAAGGGGGTGTAGTTGTTTTTTAAACAATAGATGGTACAAAGGCAATAATATTCTATGGGTTGATAGGAATTTATACTAGGATAATCATTGGAGTGATTGTCTCCACAATTTCCTTCTGTCAGGATGATTATGAGGGATGCCTAGGATATTTCCCCTTATCAACGCCATTTTTCAATGCGTCTTCCTCCTATATTTCTTCATCATCAATATTAATTTTCTCAATGGTTAAGGTTTCTTCCTGAGCCAACCTTTCCCATTCTCTCCTCATTTCAACTTCAATCCTTATCTTTTCTAGGGACTCAGCCTTAATTTTTTGTTCTTCATCTCTAGCCTTTTGGGCTACTTTTATCTCCAAAGAATGCTGCCCCCTCTGGTTTTCTCTCTATGCTTCTTCAAGATATTGAATGAGTCGCATGTCGACTTGATTTCTTTCTTCCATTATCTATTTTTCTTCTTCTTAATTAAGGAAGTATTGGAACACTTAGTCATCAAATATGGACTCATCTTCATAAGTAGTTGAAAGTCTCATAGATTTTCACTTCTCTTTTACAATAATATGGGGTTCACATCTTATAAAAACACATGTGAGGAGTTTTAGCACCTTATTACTATCTACCTCTATTATTTCTTGTGGAAACTTCATCAGAGCATTATGGCCTATTATGATAGGGAAGCCTAGTCATGACCTTTTATTGTTACTAGTTTAGATCAATGATATCCTAGCCCCATTGTCTAATAGAAAAAATCCCTTATCACGAGTCGATCGAGGACCAACTACAACATCAAGTGAGGTGGTGTTGAGCGGTCGTAAATTTGGAAATAAGTGTATTTTTATTCATAATACCAATTTCCTATTCCTTTGAGATAATTTCTTGCTTCTTCGCATGCATTAGGGACCCAAAAACCAAAGATAATTTGACGGGTTTGGGCTAGGGAGTGGTCACAAATTTCATATAAAAATTATGGGTAATGATTTTCCAACAAATATTGACAATAGATATGTATAGGTGACAACTCAAGTGTCCATTTCCAGTTCATGTCGGGAAATTCATTAGCAATGCAGAAAGAATCTATTAAGTATGTTGACATATAGAATGAGGTGTGATGATTATTTGGGGTTTCCTTCACTTTTACAAGGGATTTCAATAGATTGTGCAACAAACTATTCAACTAATTAAACATATAACGAGCTAAAACTATTTTAGCCGTGTTACGCAGTAATTTGTCACCGTTGGTCACCGTCCCTGTTACCCTTGCTTTCGCACATTGGAGGACACATTTATGGACCTGTGACCAGTGACAAAACCAAAAAACACTTGCATTGTATTCCCCTAGGTATGAACATCATATTCCCTGAAGACACCTTTTGCAGATTATCCCTAAAAAGTGCCTTTTTTCCATTAACGTGGGTTCACAGTGCCTTTCCCGCACCAATGACTCAGTTCCTTAAAAGGAGGCGCGCCCATTAATGCTCTGTCATAGAGCAAAGCCCGCGCCACCTAAATTTGGTTATGATTTTTAGCCAGCGCGCACTGAAGTGTTTTTTCTTCTTTGTTCATGGAGTTCTCTAAAGGAAAAATCCTCATGGAAGTGGTCGAGTGTCATCTTTTTATCCATGACAACCAAGTTCAATGGCTATTCAGGGATAATACTAATCTTCAGTAGGTGTCCTGATACAATGCATACTCCTTCCTCCTCCATCTATAAATGACTGCCCCCCTGCATTAAACCAACTAGTTTTGCTAGAGCTATTGTGAGTATTGAAATAATGCTGGAGTGATAGTGAGAATTGAGAAGTATAGAGGGGTTATGCTGCCAAAATATTGAGAGAGAAGAGGTCACTTTGCAAGGCGTATTTAGCTGCTTGCCCAGTCAGAGGAGGTTCAATGTCAGAACCCTTTGGTTGTAATCTTTCTCTATTTTTACTGATTAATGAACGACTATCATTATGGTTCCACTCATGTGTCTTTCAATGGTATTTAAGTTATATCTTTTTTGACCGATATATAATTGCATATACTGGATTTTACGCTTGTGTTTGTATCGTTCTTTGCGTGTGCAGGTGTCCGTGTACGTGGAGCGTGAGGATTGTGACCAGCCAGAGCAAGGGAACGAGAGTGGCGTTTCTTCTACAACTACTAGCGTTGGATTCTAGGTAGATCATCATGATCGATCTCTGATTTATGCAATTAGGAACCTATGTGTAGCGTGGTGTGATTGTTGCTAGACCTGTGTTGGGCTAGTGGGATCGCCTCTGTCCGCAGAGGGGATTTACCAGTTCAACACTTCACCCAACAAAATTTCAGCTGATCTGACACAAGATTGGAAAACCTTTGCTATTTCTGCATTGGCTCTATGTCAACCATACATCACCTTCTTTTCCCTCTGTGTCATCTCTCTCGGCTATTCTAACAGTTCCCGTTAGTTCTGGTGATTCCCGACAGTTCTGGATGTTTCAGCAGTTTTGGATTCTGCGTGACTAGCAGATTTTCTTCTATGTGCTGAACCTTCTAGCTCTACGTCAGGACTGCGTGGGCCCATATTGGCACAACAACAACTCTCCCGGCTACCGCGCTACCTCTATGCAAGCTTTCTCCACCTCTCTGTTAGTATTCTCTGGAAAGTCCTTCCGGATTCTTACTGCCCATCTAGTGCAAAATGATCAGCTAATTCGAATTTCTCATCTTCCTAGCCCCAGAAATCAAACTCTAAATTAATTCTCTCTCTCTCTCTCTCTCTCTCTGTGTTTCCAAATGAACCCCAAGCCTCCATTTTATACTTTTCTTGTTGAGACTTCAATGACTGAGACTAAGGCTCTAATCAATGGATAAGATTAAAACATGCCTTGATCCACCTTCTAGATCATTCTCACCCATATTTGGATTAATACCCATTAATATTTTAATTTCCCTATGTTTAGACTTAGGAACTCCATTAAAAAAAATTAATTATTTTAATAGAATACAATCCTAGTGGGTATTCACCAAACGGTTTTTGGGTTCTTTAGAACTCATGTTCCTTAGCCTCTCCACCGATTTTTAAGACTAGATCACTTCTGATGCTACCAAAAACTAACACTCCCACTTGGCGAGGAAAGTGCTCTAGAAACAATGTCCACTTGCATGTTGCTTTGTTTCTGAAGCACCTCCTTTCTACACTTTTTCTGCCACCAATACTGTGTTGTTGTCGTTGTTGTACAACTTCCCATGACATTGCCACTGCCACTATTGCATCTGTACTACATCTCCTTCTCAAATGTTGGATTTGATATGCTACTAGCACTGCCACTACTAACAATGCATTTGTACTACAACTTAATTGCTGAGAGAAGCAACTAAAAAACATCCAAAATTAGCTGAACCTAACTGTGCTCAACATAATACAATGAATGTTGGAATCTGACTTTTGCTGACCCTCTGAATCTTCTACGCTGCAGTTGACTTCTGCATTGTACCATCTGTAGTGCTGCCAACCTTGCTCTACGTTGATCAATCTCTGGTCCCAAGCTACTACATCTGTCATCCAAATGAGCCACTGCATCATATGACACTAAGTCCATCTAGCTACTGCTAAATCTTGGGCTCCCATAGCAAGTAATTGATCTAAGAGGTGGACTCCTCAAGGATCCTACCCACATGTAGTCCTCCTGACTACAACTCAATATCGCCCCATCTCCCTCCTAGAGATGCGTGGGCACTGATGGCATACTCTTCCTTGTCTATCTTCGCGGCCGCAACCTTTGGATCATGATTATCGTCCTTATCCTTTTGCTTCAAAGGACAATGAGATGCAAAGTGACCCATCTCGCCATATCTGAAACATTTCACCTTCGAAATGTCCTTCTTCCACTTCTGCTTCTGTTCTCTCTTAGATGCTACAGCTACATTTTCCTCCTCTTCATTTGTTTTTGTGCCACTCCCACTGTTGCCAAATAGGTTGACCTTCACTAGGTCCCTCCTTAACTCCTCTTGTTGAAGAGCCTCCCACATCTCCTCCCATGAAGGTAGTTATTCCCTGCCCAATATGCTTTGGAAAAAAACTTTCCATTCATTCGAGACTCCATTCAGGGCTATCCTCACCATCGTGGTAGGCTTAGGAGTGTACCCCACTACAACAAGCTGGTCTCTAGCGTCCTGAAGACTTTTAAGATAGACGTTCACCCCTTCTCCTTTCTGCATGAAGGTCCCCTGCAACTTCTAATCTAAATACATCTTTTGTTGTTCGGAAGAGCCTTCATACACTGATGACAAGGTTTCCCACATCTCTTAGGTTGTATCCTTTCCCTGCAATTGTGAGACCACATGATATCAAACTCCATCAAGTATGAGCCTCTTTTCCTTCCCTTACTCAGCCTTGTACTTCTTATTTTGATCATTGTCAGCAAGAACAGCTACAACACTTTTGACGTAGGCCTCGAGATCATATTCCTCCAGAAAAACTAAGATTTTGGTCTTCCATATGACATGGTTGGAGGCTTTGTCCAAACTGTCCTAATAGTTGAGCCCATGTGATGCCATCTCACCCAACTATCGAACTAACTCCTCTAGTCACTGCTTAGCACTGCTCAGCTGCTCAGCGAGTGAGAAATTCAAACTTTCTAGCGAAAAGTTCTCTGAGGAGAAAATTCCCCTTTCTTCGTTCTTTTCCAGCGGATTTCTGCCCCGACAGAAATTGTGCCCTTCAAGCAATGCACTAGGGCTCTGTGTCACTCCCCCTACCTCTGAAAACTCACAAACTATAAATCGTACCTCTCCTTCATCTCACTCAAGGAGAGATTTCCTCAGATCTTCTTCCTGGCAAGGACTGCGCAATCCCTTCAAGAGGATTTGAATTGCTACTAAGTGCAACTTTCAGCCTCACTTCTCAATGCTAGATCTTCTCTTCCTATTTCAAAATCAACGCTCTGATACCATGTGAAAATTGATAGACTCGAAGGAACCCCTACTGCAGAAAATCTGAATCTACTTCACCTGCTTGATTTTCAAATTACATTCATCAAATCTCTTTTCCTCTGCAAACTCACAAACTAGAAATCATACCTCTCTGTCGTCTCACTCAGAGAGAGATTTCTTTGGATCTACTTCCCCACAACGACCGTGCAAACCCTTCAATGGGATTCGAATTGCTGCTAAGTGCAGCTTTCGGCTTCACTGCTAAGCACTAGATATGCTCTTCATGTTTCAAAATCAATGCTCTGATACCACGTGAAAATTCATAGACTCAAAGCAACCCCTACTGCAACAAATCTGAAACTAATTTACCGACTTGATTTTTAAATTACATTCATTGAGCTATTCTTCTGACTACTGAAGAAAATTACTTCTGCAGCCTACACTAATTAAATGTTTGATCTCATGAAACAGAAAATAGAGAAAAGAACAAGATACATAGGCCACACTTCTTTTTGGACATAATAGTCCCCGAAAAAACCCAATACGAGGAAAATGGTGTAGTAGTTCTGAGGGTTTATTATTATGCAGGAGAAATATCTGAATAAAAATCTAGGATGATCATCTAGCAATCATTTACAGAGAAAAATACTGGCGGAAAATATGAGTGAGTTTTACCTCAATTCACCTGACAGAATTCCAGCTGATCCAGCACAATACTGGATAACCCCAGCTATTTCTGCATTGGCTCTGTGTCAACTCTGCATCACCTTCTCTGCCCTCTACATCAGCTCTTCCGGCTATTTCGACAGTTCCCGACAGTTCCGGCAGTTCTGGCAATTCTAGATTCTGCGTGACTGACAGCTTTTCTGCTCTATGCTGGCCATTCTGGCTCTACGTCAGGACTGCGTGGGCCCAGACTGGTCCAACATCAACTCTCCAGGCTACTGTGTTGCCTCTCTAGAAGCTCTCTTCGCCTCTCTGTCAGTATTCTCCATAAAGTCCTTCTTCTTGATTCTCACTGCTCCTCTGCTACAGAATGATCACTTAGTTAGAATTTCTCAGCTTCCTAGCCCCATAAATCAAACTCTAGATCAATTCGCTCTCTCTCTCTCTTTGTGTTTCCAAATGAACCCCAAGCCTCCATTTTATATTTTTCCCGTTGAGACTTTAACAGCCAAGATTAAGTCTCTAATCAATGGCTAAGATTAAAACATGACTTGATCTGCCTTCTAGGTCATTCTCACCCATATTTTGATTAATATCCATTAATAATTTAATTTCCCTAAGTTTAGACTTAGGAACTCCATTAAAAATATCAATTATTTTAATAAAATAAAATCCAGGTGGAATTGCACCAAACGGTTTCTGAGTTCTTTAGAACTCACATGCCTTGGCCTATCCACCAATTTCAAGGCTAGATCACTTCTTACTCTACCAAAAACTAATATATACCTCTTTACCAGACCGCTTGGAAGATCATTTTTAAATATTCAAAATGATGCTTGGACTTACAAACACCCATTCAGATTAAAGGGGGGGATCTCGACACCTAATACTATGGGATTCGAAAATATCTTGTAAATGTGTAAATACAAAATGAGAATATGAAGAGACCTTGGAATGTGAATCCCAAGGGTCTCACTGCTATGTGTATATATTAATGATATTCTTAATAAAATCCAATTTTCTGGAGTTTACATATACCTGGCCTGATAGTCTCTATGTGTAGAATAGGGAAAAATAGATGTAGCACTAGTGGTAAAGTTGCACTCCCAAAAATGTCATTTTCTACCTCAAAAGTTTCCCAGAAGCTTTCAAACCCAAATTTTCTTGTTGATATCTAATCCCATGGGATTGGGAAATTAGTGTAAATAACAAAATAAAGAAGATGAAGATACATTAGAAGATGAATCACAATATTCTCCCTCTCTGTGTATGTTATGAAACCATCTCACAAAATAGAAGAAGAGATAGATCAACAACTTCAAAATAAGCCTCTTTGAGAGGGCAACCTCATTTACATTACACAAATGAACAATTATTCCATGATACGAATGAAAATACCTCCTTTATATATATAGGAATCGAAGGGGTCACAATATAATCAGAGCTGGCATAACAATAATAATGTAAGGGCACAACAATAATAATAGTGGGCTTCTATGGGGCACAATAATAACAATATGGGGACTACATGGGCACAACAATACAATAAGGGAGTTGCAC
>APFE031019329.1:70787-84246 GCA_000404065.3 Pinus taeda
CAAAACCATGATAACACAATACCATCGGCTAAATACCATGAGAAAACCCCATGTGTGGGCGCTTAACTGCCTTGAAGTGTGTGCATTGGGGGTACGCACCCAATGAATGGGTATCCTGCGGGTATGTACGCACTTTATATAAGACATGCCTGCGTGTACGCACCTTTTGAATGGTGTGCCTGCGTACTCCTTATTTTCTTCAATATTTGAGAGCTATTTCATCAATGTTTGCTATTGACCTGTTGTACAGTGATCCATCACCTGTATGGGTTTCCATCAAGGACAACACTTTAGCCATAATGCCAACACCTAACATACCCCTCCCCTTAAGAAAAGTGTTGTCCTTAATGCCTGAGTAGTTCTGGATGCTTCTGTATAAAATTCTCATCCTCCCATGCAGAACCTTCAGTGGTTAAGTTCTTCCTCTTTATGAAATACTTTGAAATTGATCGATTTCATAGTTGTCGGGTTCTTATTTTCATGACTGCTTCAAGTTCCAATATGTTTTTTCCTTCTTCATGAAGTTCCGACAATATTTTTTGAAATAGGATATTGTTACTTGTAACCTTCTTTAAGCGTGAAACATGGAAAACTGGGTGCACTCGGGAAGATATAGAAAGCTCCAATTTGTATGCCATAGTACCAATATTTTTCAACACCTTGTAAGGACCATAGTACTTTTGTGATAATTTATCATCGTTATTAGCTTTCTTGAGGGAAGTTTTTGTGTATGGTTGTAGCCATAAAAATACCAAGTCACCTACATCAAAAATTCTTTTGCTACGATGTTGATCTCCCTGTTGTTTAATTTGATTCTGCGCCAAAGTGAGGTTATCCTTTAAAAGTTGGAGAAATTGTTGTTGATGCTCAATGTGATCTTTCACTGTTTGAACCTTTTTTTTCTTGATATGTCCTTCTATCTTGAAAGTGTGAGGAGTGGTAATTCCTCCCAATGCATTACAAGATATGGTCTGATTCATTTCTTCTTTCTCTCGGGTTGGTTCCTAGTGTATATCCTCTTCTTTTGATGTTTCTTGATCCTTTTCTTCCTCCTCTTCACAATCTATCTAAAATAATTTCTTCTCAACACACTTATGACCTTTAGTGTATTTTCTATCACAAATATAATAAATCCCTTTTTCTTTTTTTCTTCCAATCGTTGTGGTGTCAACGTTGTAGGTTGTGGGAGGCTAGGAGCAACAACACTTCCATCTTTATAGTTATGAGTGGTCGACTTCCTTGTTACCATAATTTTTCTTTCAATTTTTCTTGCGAACATAAATTCCTTCTCCAATGAATCAGGTTCCCGAAGGCAAACCTCATGTTGGATGTTATCCTTTAAAGTCCCTATGTAGACTTCAATCCTATGCTTCTATGGAATATTTTTTACCCTTATATTCAATTTTTGGAAGTCCTCAATGTGATTTTCCATTGAACCATTTTATTTGAGATATATCAATTGCATAAAGAAAGTGTTTCTCTTTGTATCCTCATAATGTGCTATCATTTCCTCCATGAAAATTGACCAGGTGACAAGTGGTTTACGAGAACAAAACCCTCTATACCATACAAACTGATTTGGTTCTAAATATAAAGATGTAATATGTACCTTTTGTGTGTTTTTCACTTTATGTAGATCAAAATATTGCTCCATCTATAGTATCCAATTTACCGGATTCTTGCCATCAAACTTCCTCATATCTACCTTTTCATCATTAGGAACCCTTTCTTGTAGCAACTTTGTCCAACCTTCCTTCAAACCTTCCCTGCCTTTCTTTAAATCTTCCATGTTTCCTTTTAATTTTTATTCTATACCATCAATCTTAGCTTAAATTTCATAGATAAAATCATTTATCTTAGCTTCAATTGAATTCTTCAAATCATCCATTCAATTTTGCTTACTAGGTGTCTCTATTTTCTTGATTCGGGTCATTGTTTTTCTTGCTTTTAGGATCTTGATATTGAAACGATTGTAACTCTGCAATTTCAGATCTCCAAGTCCTAAAATTTCATCTCGTGGTAGCACTCTGAGTCCTCTTTCCAACGCCACAATCCTGATCGAGATTTCTCCAAGAAAGAGTTATGCCAAATATCCCACGATGACCAGATTATAGACTCGTTCGATAAAGAAAATTTGTATGAAGTGCCACGTGTCACTATTTCGACCTTCAGCCCTGAATATGATACAAAATAAACTAAATTCTATCCTCTTTCTGTTACATTTTACAAAATTTGAATCTGCTTCTTAGAGAGAAATTTATGACGATTTTCCCAAGGTCACCTGTTTGCGATTGAATTCTGGAGCCTGCAAAAACCATAACTTCCTCAGATCGTATCTCCGACAATATAGTGATACAATATCTGAAATTTGGACACGAGTTTCATAACGATTTCCACTCAAATGGGTTTTAATTTCATATTTTTAAACTTCATAGAAAAAAAGTTATAGTGAAAATTCCATGATGTCCTGTTTGAAGCAGTGAAACCCTAGAATCCAAAGCTCTGGTACCAAATGTTATGAAACTAGCTCACAAGATAGAAGAAGAGATAGATCAACGACTTCAAAATAAGTCTCTTCTAGGGGGAAACCTCATTTACATTACACAAATTAACAATTCTTCCATGATACAAGTGACAAAACATCCTTTCTATCTATAGGAGTCTAAGGGTTCACAATATAATCAGACACGACATAACAATAATAATGTAAGGGTACAACAATAACAATAGTCGCTTCTATGGGGAACAATAATAACAATATGGGAACCACATTGGCATAACAATACAATAAGGGGGTTTCACTAATAACAATATGGGGCTACACTAGTAGTGTAGGGACCTAACATTATATATATTCATGATTCCTCTTAATGTAAACACAATTTCCTTCAGAGTTACAAACCTGGCCTGTCATGGTATCAGAGCTACAAATCCATTTTTAACATATTTTTTGCTATGTAACTCCTATTTTCCTGCCATTATACTCCGTCCCTTTGCATTCTATATACTTTTGCATCAATTCCCGAGCGATGGTTGTTTCATTTTAATGGTGTGTACACTACTATGGGCTCTATAATGAATCAAATGTTGGATTTTGCATTAATTAAACTCTCGAGTTGTGGAACTGCATTCAGCATTAAAGCCCTATGGAAATATTGTGTAATGGGTTGCATATGGATGACTATGAACTATGGTGTGTTGAGCATGGAACTATGCAATTGATAGGGTATCTATGTTGAAATGGTGACTTCTCTATGATGTAATCGCAATGGTATGTTTTTAATGGTCATACACCATGTGCTGAATATTTTTGAAGGGATGAGTTACTCATGCATTAAATTGGAGGTTGTATGTTACATGCATTGAAGAGTTGACTTGGTATGTTGTGTTAAATTATTTCTAATGGCTGGTGTGTGTTGATTTTTTTTGTTGTTGAAGGGCATGTTATATATGTAACCACACACACACACACCACACAAACAAAATTATATAATTATATATATATATATACAATATATATATATATTATTATATATATAATATTATTATATATATAATATAATATATATATAATATATATATATATATGGAGCATTGATTTAAACATGGTGCATACATATATTATATATATTTTTTGAGAGTTGAAGTTTTTATGACTATATCTCATATTCCATATGTGCGTGGAGCCCTTTTTCATTATGAAGGTCATGAGTGGTATGTTATGGTATGTGGTGTATTATGGTGTGCCATATGGTATATATGTTGGAAGGTATATATTGTATGAATATGAGAGTATGCATCCTTAGTTGATGACTTTTTGAAGATATAGTTGTATGCCAAATAAATTTTATTGCAGAGGCATATCAAATTTTTGTGACTATTTAGGGCCCAATTTAGAATTTTTATGATGCATTTACTCATCTCCATAGTTGGATTAGTTCTCTCTCC
The DNA here is from genome assembly GCA_000404065.3 of Pinus taeda. Taxonomy (NCBI): domain Eukaryota; kingdom Viridiplantae; phylum Streptophyta; class Pinopsida; order Pinales; family Pinaceae; genus Pinus; species Pinus taeda. The sequence continues at coordinate 74,736 of APFE031019329.1, forward strand.
CAATCAGAACTACCATGAAAGGTCTAGGAAGATAAACATACCTTGATTTTTAATGAGTTGTGGAAAGGATTTTGTGAAGGAGGAGGAAATCCTCTTACGAAGTTGACTTCTGACAAAGAACTTGCCATATGGGAGAACAAGAATATAAAGGCCTGTGCCTTGATTGCAACAATGGTCAATGAAGAGGTGGGTTGTTATATTACGACATTTACAAAAGATTTGGAAGCCTTAAAGAAGTTGAAGGATTTATATGACTCACATTTTGAGCTTGAAGTTGTCCATTTAGTGATCAAACTATTTAGTTTAGAATTGAAGGGTGATGATCCCTTTGCCTTAACATCTGAAATAAGAGTCATTATGCATGATATATAAGCCATTGATGTTAAAATGTATGTTTCTCTCGCAAATTTTGTCAAGACATTGTAACCCACTTATTCCTATTATCTTGAGTCATAACAAGCTAGTGGAAACTTAAGGAGATTTCCTTTGACTCTCTTGTGGAGAATTTTGCTGAAATAGAGAAAGATTTTGTGAAAAAGAAGACAGTTGCTTAATATCCTGAAGAAGATGTGTTCCTTGCACAAAAAGGGAAGTGCATTAACTTGAATTGCCAAATTTTTACCCTGTTGGTACACATATAAGGTATCATTAGATTCACTTTGCCAAGTGGCCAAGTTTCTTTCCACATTAGTGGATTTCCACACTGTTGGCTCTTTGCTACATGCTTTTCATGGTTGAATATTTATGTTCAATGTAGTTTCAATGCATTTTCTTCCACACTAATTCTCATGTCGGTGCTCACGCTAGTTGTTATGTTGGGATCTTTTTAAGATCATAGCTTCCTCTTTGGCTACACTGGCTCCTTTCGCTGACTCTTCCATGGGTGGCTTCACGTAGTTTGCAAGTCACTCATCACATTTTTCATTGGTTCAACTTGATTCTCATTTTCTTGTCTGAGTTTTGTGTGCATCCATCTCTTTGTGCTTCAATATATTTATACTCTTAGCTTTGTTCTGCATTAGCAATGGCTTCCATGAAAGGCATCAAACAGATCTATGTTTCCCTCTGATTTGGGAGTTTCTTTTGTAGAGATTAGTAAGGGAAATTTATTTTACAAAGATTTTTTATAGAACACATATAAAATATATATATGCGCCAAAGGAACGAAGGGTTTTCTAATAATGAGACAAATATTAAAAAGAAATCATACTTCAATCTCACATTTAAAAAAACTCAAATTTCTTTTCCTTAAAAAAAAGTTGAACAAATTTGCATACCAATCATCAACTCATTATTTTTATGGTGTTTTCCAAAATCTTGCAAAGTTTGAATCTCATATTCATGTGCATCATTGTAGCTCTCATACCACAATAATAATATAAGTGTCCTTAGACACAAAAATTTTATTAAAGAAATTACATGAAATTGCAAGAGCTTACACACGATCACTCAACACCCTTGCAAGTGGAGAGAAACATGTTTTAAATAAGCTTGTGTCCTAAACTAATTTTGTTATGGATCACTTATTTCAGTCACAAGTGCCCATTTACATTTAATTCACTTCTAAAAACAATCCTAACTATTTTCCTAATTTAATTCCAAAGAAACGACACCTTTCTATATGTCATATCTCTTATAACAACTAGCTATTCTAAAATGTCTCCAATATTTAATTAAATATTGTAGATAATTAAATATTGGGTTCTAAATAATTAAACAATAGTTTATTTATTTTGGATCATCTAACAAATCAGACGTGGGATTCTTCTAGAGGAAGCAGTGGTCAAAGAGGATGTGGAAGAAAGAATAATAGAGGCAAGGGGGAAGACATTACGAAGGAGAATGGCATGAACTTCATTGCATACGGTGCAACATAAATGGACATGATGCTTCTGCATGTAATATCTCATGGGACATGATTAGACAGGAAAGGGATAAAGAGAAAGGAAACTCATTAGATAAAGGGAAAGGTAAATCACCCGAATCCGCTCATTATATTGTGGCCTGTTGCAATATTGTTGTAATTGAAGACTTATTTAATGCTCCACTTGCTTCATGGAAATATGCATGGTTAATTGATTTATGAGAAGCTTTCCACATTTATTTTAGAAGATGTTTATTTGAATAATTCACTGATAATGTTGATGGACTATTCTACTTTGTAGATAGGTAAAACCTCAAGCCATCAAGGCTTGTACCATCAGGCTCAAATTGTTCGGTCTCATAGACTTTCTTATACATGATGTTCTATACCTCTCATAGTTGCAGAGAAACTTATTATCTTTGGTTCACATCTGGCAGCAAGAACATTCCATACACATGTTTGATCACAAGGTTGAGGTCAGAAAAACATTAGACAACTCACTTGTCATGATAAGATAGAATAATTAAGACTTCTGAAGTTGCAAGGAACCTTTTCTCATGCACAAAATTTTGTATACAATTCTCAATTTGATGAATGTATCATCTGAAATGAGCATAATTTAAAACTGATGTATAATTGATTCACCAATAATGAGTAGAATGTTAACCAAAAGTGTGGAAACTGAGAGAGTTGCTTGAGAAGAAAGACTTTACGACAGCTGATAAAACATAAGTACGATACAAAATAGAAGTGAAAACAACTAAAACACAGCAATACCAGAAAACAATATTGATTACGGAGTTTTTCCGTAATGGACTACGTCTCCGGGTCCATTTTCAAGATGGGCGACCACTTTATTAGGATTGAAACAGAAGAGGTCGATTACACCAAGATTTGACCAAACTGAATGTGCACGCAAGCACTTCTGGTCACTTTCAAAGGATAGCTCTTTGAACCAACTTTCCAACGCCTGTCATGGTTCCCAATTCCAAATCCGGATGCTCCTGTTACACTGAAAACTAAAACAACTATGACCTCCAGAACTTGCATACAAAATCCAAAACCACTCCTTTCAATGAACAAACTTCCTTTTAAAACCCACCAAGTGCACTCGAACTTCCTCCAATGAGTTTAGGAATTCATTTGGTCTAATTTTGGTTCTTGGGCCTCGGTCCATTCATGTCTTGACTCCTTAGGATAACACCATGGTCCTCAAATTAATGTTTTAAACAAATTTGTAACCAAAACCCACAAATAGAGTTTGGATAGGCCGTGGACTATTAGCGGTTAGCTAACTAGGCTGAGGGAAAGGACAACACATGTGACCAGTTGTCATAGCCATGGTTAGCGCACCAACGGTTTTGTTGCCAACTAACAGTTTCACTGTGCGGTGAACTTTCTTTGTTCACATGCTGACAATTACGTTGTTGTGCTAACTTCGCGGTTCTGAAGACCTGTGCTATGGTAAACCCTAACAGTTATCCCCTTGTCTGCTCACATGCCTCGCCTTCCAGGTTAACTTCCTCACGCAGCTAACTCCAAGCCATGCTTACATAACCCGATGGTCTCATCTGATCACATGTATTTTATGCAGTTAGAACCATGCACGGTGAGACTGGTGGTTTAGGACTGTCATGGTTCATTTTGTAATGTTTTATGTATTGTTTAATGAATTACATAGGCTGAGAGGTATTACATAGGTTCTTTTTGTATTGCTTTAATAGATTAAAATGTAATGAAATATGTCTGATGGTTTTAGAGCTTAGGTTGCATGTATTTTATTACATTTAGGGTTGTAATATGGTTTAGAACTTAGGTGTAAGGTTAATGTGTTAGGTATTAGGTTTTTAGACATAGATTCTAGGGTTTAGGTTTTGGAATCCAACATTTAGAATAGGTGTTTTATAATGTTGTAAAAATAGAACCATCACCATCTCAGAAGAACTTGAAGAAGGTCGTGATGACCATGAAGACTACATCAATCACTTACATCATATGACGACGAACCCATATCAAACCCTTGCAACAAACGACACACCCATGTTGATGATCAACCCTGGTGAAACTCATGATGAACACTTGTTGTCCCAGATAGAAAACCATCACCATAAAGACCATTAACATCACCTCAACAACCTGAACCATAAACAACACTTTCAAAGCTGACGACCCTCAATTGAACGCTAACGACGACACTGAACACTGATGATGAATTTGTGCAACTAATCTGACAAGATCCTCCTGGATCAATCCTCTCCAATTGAAACATTTTGGACCACAAAATTTTGACTAAACAAATAGTCGATGAAGGTAGAGATCCCTCATTTTCCACCTTGTCTTGATGATCTACCAATACATTCGATCAATCACCTGCAAGTGATGACCCTACTGATGCTTACCATGGCACATTTTGATTCAGTGACCTGTTCCATCCATCTGCAGTATGTACAATTTGCGACAATGGTCAAACAACCTGTTATGAACATGGCAATTTATTTCTTACTGTTATCACTGTAAAAAGTTCTAAAATTTTGGACAATTGGTATGGTTCCAAAGTTTTTATGTTAGTCATGGTCAAGTCATTTTTTTTTTTTTGTTTTAGAGTCTAAGTCATAAAGTTAGAGTCTCATTTCCATTATCAAATAAAGGTAAACAACATTGTTTTACCCGTTATGAATCCCACATCATTTCAACTAAATAGGGCAGTTTCTTCCAGGTTTCCTTTACAAGGATTTCAAAGAAGATATGTCTAAAGAGAAAAAGAATCACAGATCAGGCCGGTGTTTGAGAACTGAACCTAAAGGCTTAGAAGCTCTCACAAAGGATAAAGCAGTTGAAGAAGCTTTCAAAAAAGTGGGCTGCTGGAGGTTCTGTGAAAAACTACAGGGAGGACATAGCCAAGTAACAAAGGAATTTTCTCTCAATTTCACAAGTTTGAATACAAAGATTGGAGTGTTAGAATTACCAATTTCTCCTGAGGTCATATCTTTAGTCATAGAGATTCTTAGAGGTCAAGAGAGATCGTTTAAGAATTTCAAGTTTGAAATTGCACCCTGCAAGATATTCCTGAAGCCAGAATTTATAGACTCAGATTTAACTAAAGCAGTGCCCAGGAGTTATGTCAAAGACTCATTTTCCAACTTACTCTCATGCATACAAAGGTATTTTACCTATGAATGAAGATACCACAAGGTACATTCTTACCATTTCAAGCTCCTATTGCATTTCACTAGGATAATTTCTCTAGACCTACCTTTCTATCTGTTTCAAAGTTTATGCAAGATGTCTGATAAAATACAGTTGAAGAAAGAAGCTTGTTAAACATCATTGTTCCATCATGGCTTAATTAAATTAATTGTCTTGCATGAACTTCAGAAGGTAGATAGAGAATGGTCTACATTTCTATTTATGTCTGGTTTTAGAGCTGAAATAGGACTTAGCCCTAGGGCTAAGGAAATATCATCACCAGCAGCAAGTCATCATGAGGAAGCTAGGTCAAGTAGGTTTGTGAAGCTAAAAGCTAGAAAGAAATTTAAGGAACCAGTGACACCATTGATTGCTCAAGATACTCCTCAACAGTCACAGAAAAGTAAGAAGGTTCAAATCAAGGAAGCAGCACAAGAGCAGTCCATTGGTGAGACAGTCCAGAGAAGGGTAACTAGAAGCCAATTAGCCAAGGAAAAGGGTAAAACAGTGACCACTAATGAAAGCCCAGCCTCAAAAGGAAGTTTGAATGATCTCCTTCAGGACATTGACATAAAAGAGTCTCCTCTGGTCCAAGCTAACTTAATTGAAGCAGGTGAGAGCAAAACAAAAAGGATCAAATCTTCTAAAAAACTCCAATTTGATGACCAGGTTTCAGAGTTTGTTTTTAAGCCCAGAAGGCCTATGACTAGACAGTCCAGGAGGTTACAGGAGGCAGGACCAGAGGTATGTGAGACAGGGGAGATATCAGAATTCCATGAAGAGCCCGTAGTTCCAATAGTGCAACCATCACTAATGCACGAAGATGACAAAAATAGGGTAGTTAGATCTCTAGAAGAGGAAGGTAACCTTGAGGAAGTGAAGGAGAAACTGAAGCTCACCAACCTTGAGATTGCCAAACTCAAGAAGAGGGCAAGAAAACATGCAATTGAAAAGGTCAACTTCAGTAAAATGAAGGCCCTGTGGGAACATGAAAGAAATTCAAAACCTCAAGTAGTGAGCAGAAAGACCCAATACTTCACCTGGATTGTCCCTGCCATTAAAGAGGAAACATATAATAGATAGATTAATGATAGGCTTAGAACCAATATCAGAGTGATGAAGAGACAAATTGAGGATTTGGAGATTCAATTGAGCAAATCTGGAGGACAGCCTCAACACAAATTAACTAGAGAGTAAGTGATGGAGCCTTAACACAATTTTGGTTATAACATTAATTTTTGAAGTTGTTTATGGATGAATAATGTCAAAAATATGTGACTTATTGGCATAAGATGAAGCTGAGAAGAAATCCCAAGAAGGACAATTTTTGAGAAAAAACTGTGTATTTTGACTCACACAGCAGTTTCGTAGCGCGCTACGAAACTGCTGTAGCTGCAGTTTTATTTTTTTGGATCAATCTTCAAAGAAAAAAGGGATATTTTTGAGAAGGGTGTTGCTGCAGAGATGTAAGAGGATCATTTGAAAAGGTTTTAACCCTAAGTAAAGAAAAACTCAAGGAATGAACTAAGCCTTGCGCTGCAAAAATAACAGTCCATTTCGTAACTCACCCAGTTTATCTTTCTTCAGGCAACATCAAGGAGTTTTGTTTTGGCACAAGTGTAAGAGCAAGGTCCTATGGTTAATTCAATATGTGTCATGTGATTAAAGGAGATAGTGTGGCCAGCAAAAACTTCGAAGAAGATCCTTGAATACCAAAGAAACATTGCAGGGGACAGTTTCCTAGTTTTCAGGACAATCAAAGGAAAGGTGATTGAAGGCTAGAATGGGGTTAAAGTCATCACCAAAGTCGATGTTAAGGAGGAGGAGAAGCTGTCAAAGATCGAATTTATTCCATAGTCTAGGTTGTTGCTAGCATAATAACGAGTTGTACTCCTAATTGTATTAGAACTCTAGGACTGTTAGTTAACTATCACTTGTAAATAATAGTTTGTTTTAAGTATGAATAGGTGTCAACTCAAGTAAATTCGAATTCCCCTCATGTTGGAGGAAGGAATCCAAGATTTTAATGAACTCTATAAAGGACAAGAGGTGTAATGCACCAGGAGTTGGAAATTTTCAAAAAAAAAAAAACAGTCATATTGTGTCATTGTGGGCGACTGTGTTTTTATGTTAATACAGAGATTTGGCTTTACTACTCAGGATTCAGAAGAGAGTTTTAATGTTTGATCTTGTTCATGGTTTTTTCTTCATTTACTCACTTGCAGTGGTATGAATACATGTTACTTAGAATTCATTAACAATGCTCTAACTTCCTTCATGTGTTTATAGGCTGTGTTCCTTACATTATTTCTCTATTTGTTGATATATTAAAACTCTTGATGCCCTGGCTTCCATGTTAAGCTAATTTAGTTGTGATCCTGAAACATATTCTGACTCCATAAGCCCAATGGATGTTTATTGATTGTTCTCAACCATTTATACTTTTCCACTAGATTTTTCATAGAGTTAGCCATCTTATCTTTAAACTAAAATCTTTAACCTCGTGAGAGAGCCCTCTCAGGTTGAGGAGGCTAAGCCTCAGCCATGTTAGAGTCAGTCTAGTTATCCCTCTGTCAGAGATAAAAGCTCTTTCTGCATTTCATGTTTAGGTGTCCCATCAGTTTTGATCAGTTGCATTTCGTTAGGCATGCCATAACTCTGACGGAATGTTTTGTGTCACTCATTCCCCTCATGCATGGCACTGCTGGTTCAGGTCTAGTCATAAAGCTTCAACGATCATTTTTTCAAAATTTTAGGTCTTAGGTCTAGGGTTGGGTCATTTTGTTTTGCAAAGTCCAAAAAGACCAGCAGGCCAGAGGGATGTCTTTGATAGATAATCACTTCAATAATTTTCATCATTGTACAGATAAAGCATGACTTCTCTTCAAAACTCTATTTTGAAGATAAGTCGTCATCTCATTTTTGTAAAAAAATTTCAAAAATTTCAATCCTTGAAACATCCAAGCGCAACCTTGGTCTCCTTTGCCAGAGCATATCACAGCTATCTCTGCAAAAAATTATCAAAGAAAATCATTATTTCAATCAAATTTAAGGAGAAAACCAAAAAGGTCAGAGTCTATTAATTCCGAAAAAGTGTCAATGACAAAACATAAGAAAATGGGTTATGGACCAAGCAAAAATCAAAAGGTAGTCTATATGAAGATATTTCACATCATTTTCAACCCATTCCACATTCCAAGAGTGAAGAGCATCGTTCCAAAGCAATCTTGTGAATTTGCATGTAATTTGGAGCATTTCCAGGGCGCACGGTGCATCAGGTTGGGCGCGCGGCGCATCAGGTTGGGCGCGCGGTGCATCAGGGGTGCGCGACGCATCAGGCAACAAAGCGCAGTGGAAAATTGCACGCACGCGGTGCATCAGAGGCGTGCGGTGCATTGGGTGAGGCGCGCGGTGCACTGGGTTTAAGCCCAAACTTGGTCCGGAAAAACACCAAAACGCCTCCTCTCAAGCACAAATTCACAGGTAGGCTTATATCCATGGCTTATTCTTGGTTTTTGAACGGTTAATGTAAAGGATTTATGATATGTTTGCCCTAGAAAACCAAGTGGAAAACCCTCCTTTGTCCATTAAATTGCTGTAAAAATTTGAATGCAAAAATTGCTGTAGGGTTTCAAAAACTAAATGTTACCAAGGTTATCATTTTTTCCTACTTCCTTTTGTTTCCCATTCCCCATATTCACCATTATGTTTCCCCAATAATTCCCTCATAAACCCTACACTATACTCTCTCAAATCCTAATCCCTCACTTCTATTACAAACACATTATCCCTACCTCATCCCAAAACCCTAAAAATATAAGATTTCCATGTCCCTTCCCTTCTCTAAATTCCTTGTTTTATTTCCATGTTCCCCATTTCCCTAATGTTTTCCCGTTCTTAATATTCCCTTGTACATTTGTGTCCCCTTGGTCACAGCATTTTTAGAGCAAAAGAAATAGTTTACAGTCAATTTTGCACACAGTTATACATTAGCATATATATATTCCAGCTATCTTGTTTCTAAAGACATGTCAGAGACCGAGTCAGTATATGAGCACGAGTATGATAGTGATTCTACACCGGAGGCAAATGTGCCAAATGTGCCACGGAGGTATCACAAAGGTGGCAAAAGTGGTCAGCATGTCAGGGAGGAGCCTACTTATTTGGCTCAATTGCAAGCTTGCCCACTTGTAATGGATTGTTTTCGGCGCCAATCATGTTTCCAATACTGTGAGATGATCTCACAAACTCAGCATCATCGGGAACTAGTCCATTTATTTGTTCTACATTTACAGGATGGTCATGTAAACCTTGCCAGAGTGAATTTCACATTGTCACCTGAAACTATTGCTCAGGCCACCGGGATACCAAATGTAGGGGAGGAATGGAGCAAACGCCAGCTGCTAGACAGATTTTACTATGAGCCATATATCAAGCCCGGGTATATGAGACACTTGAGCG
>APFE031019329.1:86979-97831 GCA_000404065.3 Pinus taeda
TCAAAACAATTGCCTATCTTGCCCCAAGTAGACCTCTGCAAAAGCTGTGCCTCATCCCCGCACCCAAAATTGCCTTTCCCTTGAATTCAACAAAACTTAAAAAAAAATCAATTTTAAAGTCCTTGTACTTCGTACCTAGCCTAAAATTAGTCATCAATTTAGTCATATCGAGCCTCATTGATTACCTTTTGCCGAGATTGACTCGGAGAGAGCCCTCTCCTGTCTTCGTAGGGCTAGCTACGAGGCTGAGCGTGGTTTGATGTAGCCTTGAGTTTTACCTTATTTCAGCCTAAGGCAGATTTGAGCACTAACATAGTGGCGACCATACTGGGGAAGAAATCTCAATGGCTTGCTTGCTAATGAGTTTGTTTCACGAGTCTTAGATGGAGTCTGAAGTCACACTAGGTAGCTTTCGAAATGCTCTTTCTATGCATAAGCGGAAGTAGATAAATGTTGCTTCAGTCGATCTCTGGTTCGCTTGTGAATACTTGATTTGCAAATCACCCCAGTAAACTTGTTTGTTCTAGACCTTTGGATGATTGAGTCTAGACGTCGATTGGCTGAATTATTTCAATTCTTTTGATCTTCTGATAAACAAACTGGCTTCAAAGAGTCATACAAGAGCTAATCCAGATCCGAATCCACCTCCTATTTACGAAAATCCAAACTTGATTCGAAAAATCCTCCATTAAGAAAGCTCGGCGACTCCCGTGATTAAATCCCATTCATGTCCTGCAATTTTTTAATACCTTGAAGGACTTGCTTTTGATGAAAAGTTTGAATTATCATTGTTTAAAACCAAGTCCGAAAATGCTCTTGATTCTATCGTTCCAAATCCTGATTTTGCTACAGCTCTTGAATTTGAAAAACTCAATAAATTAATTGACAATTTTATCTTGAGGCACCTTCAGACCGACATCCAAGCTGCAAATCTTGCTGATTTCTTAGAAGCTGTATCTACAAATATTGGATCTACTGTCACGGCATCCACCTCTAGAATTCCTACTGAACCGCCTTTCATTCCCACCATCCCTGTGCAACCTATAATTACTTATTCAGAATCTGCAGCCAATTCTCCTCCTTCATCCCACATCGCTTCTCCTCCTCATACACCTCCGCATATTCCTCATACTTCAGCTACACCCACTCCACCAACAACCCCTAGACTAAATCCACCTAGAGCAATGGCTACTCGTTTCGCACCTCTTGCTTTACCTCAGCAATTGCATGATATGCCCGCAGATTATCAGAGTAAGATTCCTATATTTGATGGCACTCCTCAAAGTGTGTCCGCTCAGCAGCACAGACAAAATGGCAAATTTTTGTGATTTATATGAGATTGATGAAGAGGATATAACTATGCGATTGTTTGTGCAAACATTCGGAGGAGAGGTAAGAAAATGGTTCAGAGGCTTGGGAGCTAGAAGTATACCTACATTGGATGAACTTCATAAACAGTTTTTAGATCGTTGGGAACTCAAAAAAGATCCGCTTCAGATCAATGCCGAGTACAATAATATCAAACGCAATCATGGTGAGTCTGTCCAAGACTACATTATCATGTTTAATACAGTTTATAATGCTATTCCATATGATTTAAGACCATCTAGAAAATCAGCTCTTCTTAAATTCCCGGATGGTTTTGATCCGGAGATGGCTTATTCATTACAGGACAGAGATCCGCCTACTTTAGAGGATATGCAAAAGATCGCCGTTAGTGTTGAGGCAAATCTGAATGATAAGAGAGCACGGTTGAAAGTAGAGAAAACAGTGAATATAAAGGAAGAATCTACATCCGAACCGCCTTGGCTTTGTGAGATGGAAAAAATGTTCAAAAGAATGAACCTTGACAAATCAGAACCGCAGATTCGTAATCCAAATTACCGTGGCCAGCAACAACCTCAGTTCAGAATTAAGCAGCGTGAACAAAGAGCACAAGAGCCGGCGGCCCAACAGCAGATTAAGACTCCTCTTTTGCAGAATTTTGTGAGTCAAGATTCAGATGACGATGCTGATGTAGTAGGGGACCAAAATCACTTCTTTACTTCTGATGATCTGCCCATTTACCTCACTGAAGAAGAAGAGTATGGAGAAATTTTAGGCGCCCAGCAAGATGAAGATTTTATCTTATAAAATGATGCAGATTTAGATGATTACCAAAGAGGATATTTGAATGCCTTGTCCACTCAACAGAAGCAGTACTCATTGAGAAACCGAGATGTACCCATCAATCCAATTCACAAAAGAAAAGAAGCTACAGCACCAAAGACGGATTCATTGATACCACAGAAGAAAGGAAAGGAGACAATTGATCCCACAACAAGCAGGATATCATCAGTAGAAAGGACAAATCAGGCAAGTATAATCAAGGATAAGAAAGAAGTTCCGGTCAAAGAAGTCGAAAAGTTTTCAGCATTTAGTTTGGAAAATGAAATTTCCAAATTAAAATTATATCTATTCCTTTGACTGAAATCATGAAAAACAGCAGCTACCGAGGTCAAGTCTCCAAAATTCTAAATTTTGATCCCATGTTTGACACGATGAACGTTGAATATGATCAGCCAAAATTGATATTTGGGCCAGCGTTGGATGGTGAGTCCCCTGATAGTGATGTTCCTCCCTTTTATATCAGTTTGAGATTGCATGAATATGTTTTGCACAATGCTATGTTCGATTCGGGTGCTTCACACAATTTGATGCCAAAGGCGATCATGGAGAAGCTGGGGTTAGACATTACAAGGAAATATCATGATTTGTATTCATTTGATTCCAGCCGTGTGAGATGTATTGAGCTCATCAAAGATTTGGTTGTTAGCTTAGACCAAATTCCAGCGAAGAATGTCTTGATGGATGTGGTTGTGGCGGACATTCCTCCACGTTTTGGTATGCTACTTTCAAGATCTTGGGGGGCTAAGTTGAAAGGTACACTACAATTAGATTTTTCTTATGCTACAATTCCAGTCTTCGGTCAAATGAGAAAGCTATATCGAGAGCAAAAGATGAAATACATGATAACCAGCAAAGAAAAGCCGATCAATCATCCTGTAAATTATGTACATACAGATTTGGAGTCGTTTGTTTTGTTTGCTGATAGTTTTAATGATCTAGATAGTCAGTTAGTTCAGGCGGAAGATATACCAGAGATCACTGACAATTTTAGAGAGGTTCTGCATAAAGAAAGAAGAGAAAATCAAACTATTCTGGAGCAATTAGCTAAAGAAAATGGGCAGCAAACAGAAAAATCAGAGCCAATACATTTTCAGCACTTGGAGGAGGATGAAGATGGTCTTTGGACCATGGATTTTGATGGCGCAGTAGGTAGTGATGGTGCTAGTATTGATGTGTGGATTCGAAGCCCCTTTTCCACTCAAGACAAAGTTCCAAGCAAAGTGAGAGTGTATTCCTATAAACTAGCATTTGGCTGTTCTAATAATGAAGCGGAATATGAGGCTCTCATTGTTGGCCTTAAGATTCTTAGAAAGCTGAAAGCGAAGAAGATTACAGTTTATGGTGATTTCGAGTTGGTGATAAAGCAAGTTAAGGGTGAGTTTCAGGCCAAGCATCCTCGCATGAGGGCATATCGAAATGCAGTCTTAGATATTTTGAAGTTATTTTCTGATCATACCTTGACATGTGTGCCTCGCATACAAAATGGTGTTGTTGATGGACTTGCTAAGGCAGCAAACAATTTAAAAATTCTGATGAATTCTAGCAACAAGTTTGAGATTCATGTGAAACACCGTCCCACCGTTCCAGACAATCAGCGATGTTGGCAAGTCTTTCAAGATGATCAAGAGATTAATCAGTTTCTGCAAAATAAGGGTAAGTTCAAAGATACCTCCATATATACAGAACATGATGATGGTAGTGATAATATCCAAGTAAATCAAATGGAAGTGCTGCAACTTAAAGATAACATTATTCCTAAGGGATTGATTCCTTTGGAGGAGCTATTTGACCAAGATGATGTGGCCTGCAAACCGACATTGAGACCAACTGAAAAAGGTGTTGAAAAAGTAAACAATGGGACAGCTGAGAATCCCAATATGGTAAAGCTATCAAAGTCATTGTCACCGAAGGGAAAAGCAGAATATGTGAAATTGTTGTCTTTATTTTCTGATGTTTTTGCATGGGATTACTCAGATTTAAAAACATATGACACAAATATCATTCAACATACTATTCCCATTAAGTCAAATCAGAAGCCTTTTCATCAAAAGTTGAGGAGAATCAATCCGAAGCTGCTGCCATCAATTGAAAAAGAGGTAAACAAATTGTATAAGTCAGGAATCATTGTGCCTATCCGATTTTCAGATTGGATATCAAACTTGGTGCTCGTAAGAAAGAAAACAGGTGAGATCCGTTTATGTATTAACTTCAGAAATTTGAATAAGGTGTCCTTAAAAGACAATTATCCGCTACCCAAAATGGACCATATATTGCAGCGAGTAGTTGGAGCATCAAGGATGTCACTACTCGACGGCTATTCAGGATACAATCAAATTTTAGTGCATGAAGATGATCGTGACAAGACGGCGTTCACCACTCCATGGGGAACTTTTCATTATGCAAAGATGTCGTTTGGTTTGAAAAATGCAGGAGCAACCTTTTAGTGTGCAATGGACATGGATTTTGCCAACGAGAAAGATGTATTTTTAGTTGTTTATCTTGATGACTGAACTGTGTTTTCAAATTCTGATGAAGAACATTTGTATCATTTGAAAATTGTCTTCCAAAAGTGCAGAAAATATGGCATTTCGCTGAATCCGAAAAAGAGTCTTTTTGCCATGGATGAGGGTAAACTTCTTGGCCACATCATATCTAAAGATGGCATCCGTGTTGACCCTGCACGTGTTGAAGCCATTCAGCAAATTGAACAGCCTCGGAACAAGAAAGAAATACAGTCCTTTAATGGTAAACTGACTTTTCTGCGTTGCTTCATTCCAAATCTAGCGGAGCATCTTAGAGTAATCACGAGCATGCTGAAAAAGGACAGTCAGGTAAAGTGGACCGAAGAGGCAGTAAAGTCATTCAATTTAGTGAAGTTAGCTCTTTCTTTAGCTCCTATTTTGATCAGCCCAGACTAAACGCAGGATTTTATTTTGTTCTCATTTGCTTCTAAGCACACTTTGGCAGTTGTATTAATGCAGAAGAGGGAAGGAGTTGAGAAGCCCGTTTCCTTTTTCAGTCAGATTATAAGAGATGGAGCATTGAAATATAAAATCATTGAGAAGCAAGCATTTGCGCTTGTAAAGGCCTTGAAAGATTTCCGTGTGTATATATTGCATTCTCATATTCTAGCTTATGTTCCTAATGCAGCAGTTAAAGATATTTTAGTACAGGCAGATCTAGAAGGCAGGCGGGGTAAGTGGATTGCTGCGTTGTTAGAGTATGATGTAGAGATTAAACCAGCCAAGCTGATCAAAGGTCAAGGACTTGCCAAGTTAATGGCTGAAACAAATTTGCAAGTTCTAGACATAAATTTGATTGCTGCCATGTCCGATGAAGATGAGGAGAATTCATCAGTTCAGGTATCTGAAATGTTTCTTTCCTCTCCTTGGTATGTTGACATTTTATATGTACTTCATCATTTGTCTTCACCTCCCAGAATTCCTAGAAACAAAAGTAGAACATTGAAATTGAAAGCTGCAAAATTATGCATACTAGATTCAACATTGTTTTGGAAAGACCCTGGTGGAATGTTATTGAATTGTTTGGTAGAGGAAGAAGCCAAAAGAGTTGTGGAAGACTTTCATAGAGGAGACTGTGGAGGCCATTTGTTTTGGAAAACCACAGCAAACAAGATTCTAAGGGCAGGATATTATTGGCCTTCATTATTTTCAGATGTATATAAGGCTATTAAAAATTGTCACGAATGCCAAATTTTTGAAGGGAAACAGAAATTACAGCCTTTGCCTCTCAAACCAATTGAAGTCAGCGCACCTTTTCAACAATGGGGATTGGATTTCATCAGGGAAATTCATCCAGCATCATCAAGACAGCATTGATGGATATTGACAGCCACAGACTACTTCACAAAATGGATTGAAGCGATTCCTACTCGATAAGCTATGGATGCTGTAATTATCTCTTTTCTTGAAACCAACATTTTGTCACGTTTTGGATGTCCAAGTAAGTTAATCACAGATAATGCAGCAGCATTTAAGTCAAAAAGATGGTTGAGTTTTGCTATAAGTACAATATTAGCTTGGGACATTCAACCGCATATCATCCTCAAGGAAACGGATTGGCGGAGTCATCTAATAAATCTTTGGTTAATATCATTAAGAAATTGTTGGAAATCAATAAAAAGGGCTGGCACAAGAAGTTAGTAAATGCACTATGGGCTTATAGGGTGAGTCAGAAAAAGTCTATTGGCATGTCTCCTTTCGAGTTGGTGTATGGAACAGACACGGTTTTTCCTACTTCGCTCGCTGTCCCGGTAGTCAAATTGCTTCAAGAAGCTAGTAGTGAGGAAGATCCTATGCAGAGAAGGATTAATCAGATGATTCATTTACAGCAGACACGGGAGGAGGTATTTCAAAACACTTGCAAGTTGCAGGAGTGCATCAAAAAGATTTATGATCGGAAAGCAAAATCAGACACATTTTAGCTAGATGAGGTAGTTTTGAGGTGGGATGCTCGACATGAAGACAAAGGAAAGCACGGCAAATTTGAAAATTTATGGAAGGTTCCTTACAATATTGCAGCATATCGTGGCCAAAACGCTTTCCTTCTCAAATAAATGAATGGAGATGAATGTCCTGGAGGGCCGATTAATGGTCGGCTATTAAAGAGATACTACTTCTGAGTATTTTCTGCTCATTTTGTCATCATTGTACATATCATTTTACTTTTGTTCTATTGCACATGTAAAATAACTTATCATCTTCAGTCTGGGGCCTTCTGAAAATGGAGGTTAGTTAGTTTAAGTTTGTCAATTCAGTTGTCTCAATCTTTTAGTTTCGAGTCTAGTTTGGTCAAAGCGGTTTTTGGTTTTTCAATCAAATTCTCAAGATTTTGTGTTGGAATAATGACTCCATCGCCCAATGGATGAAGGCACTGTCTAGCTCTTACAGAGATCTGCGGTTCTTGGCATCTCCAAGGAGCTATCATCCCCATTGGAGCCAATTTAAGAGTCGGTCTAGTTATCCCTCCATCAGAGATCAAAGCTCTTTCTGATTTTCATGTTTAGGTGTCTCATCAGTTTTGATCAGTTGCATTTCTTTAGGCATGCCATAACTCTGACGGAATGGTTTGTGTCACTCATTCCCCTCATGCATGGTGCTGCTGGTTCAGGTCTAGTCATAAAGCTTCAACGGTCATTTTTTCAAAATTTTAGGTCTTAGGTCTAGGGTTGGGTCATTTTGTTTTGCACAGTCCAAAAAGACCAGCAGGCCAGAGGGATGTCTTTAATAGATAATCACTTCAATAATTTTCATCATTGTATAGATAAAGCATGACTTCTCTTCAAAACTCTGTTTTGAAGATAAGTCGTCATCTCATTTTTGTAAAAAAAATTCAAAAATTTCAATCCTTGAAACATCCAAGTGCAGCCTTGGTCTCCTTTGCCAAAGCATATCACAGCTATCCCTGCAAAAAATTATCAAAGAAAATCATTATTTCAACCAAATTTAAGGAGGAAACCAAAAAGGTCAAATTCTATTAATTCCGAAAAAGTGTCAATGACAAAACATAAGAAAATGGGTTATGGACCAAGAAAAAATCAAAAGGGAGTCTATATGAAGATATTTCACATCATTTTCAACCCATTCCACATTCCAAGAGTGAAGAGCATCATTCCAAAGCAATTTTGTGAATTTGCATGTAAGTTGGAGCATTTCCAGGGCGCGCAGTGCATCAGGCAACAAAGCGCAGTGGAAAATTGCACGCGCGTGGTGCATCAGAGGCGCGCGGCGCGTTGGGTGAGGCACGCGACGCACTGGGGTTTAAGCCCAAACTTGGTCCGGAAAAACACCAAAAAACCTCCTCTCAAGCACAAATTCACAGGTAGGCTTATATCCATGGCTTATTCTTGGTTTTTGAACGGTTAATGTAAAGGATTTATGATATGTTTGCCCTAGAAAACCAAGTGGAAAACCCTCCTTTGTCCAATAAATTGTTGTAAAAATTTGAATGCAAAAATTGTTGTAGGGTTTCAAAAACTAAATGTTACCAAGGTTATCATTTTTTCCTACTTCCTTTTGTTTCCCATTCCCCATATTCACCATTATTTTTCCCCAATAATTCCCTCATAAACCCTACACTATACTCCCTCAAATCCTAATCCCTCACTTCTATTACAAACACATTATCCCTACCTCATCCCAAAACCATAAAAATCCAGATTTCCATGTCCCTTCCCTTCTCTAAAATCCTTGTTTTATTTCCATGTTCTCCATTTCCTAATGTTTTCCTTTCCTAATATTCCTTGTACATTTTGTCCCCATTGTCATAGCATTTTAGAGCAAAAGAAATAGTTTACAGTCAATTTGACACCAGTTATACAATCAGCATATATATATCCACTATCTTGTTTCTAAAGACAGGCAGAGACCGAGCAGTAATGAGCAGGAGTATGATAGTGATTCTACACCAGAGTAAATGTGCCAAATTGGCGCACGGAGGTACACAAAGGTGGAAAAAGTGGTCAGCATGTCAGGAGGCCTACTTCTTTGGTCAATTGCAAGCTTGCCCACTTGAATGGATTGTTTTTGGCGCCAATCATGTTTCCAATACTGTGAGATGATCTCACAAACTCAGCATCATCGGGAACTAGTCCGTTTATTTGTTCTACATTTACAGGATGGTCATGTAAACCTTGCCGGAGTGAATTTCACCTTGTCACCCGAAACTATTGCTCAGGCCACCGAGATACCAAATGTAGGGGAGGAATGGAGAAAACGCCAGCTGCTAGACAGATTTTACTATGAGCCATATATCAAGCTCGGGTATATGAGACACTTGAGCACAGCATTTCCTTTCAGATTCCTGAAAGATGAGTTTGCACCATTGATGAAACTCATCATTCGGTATTTCAGTTGCAAGGGCAGATTCTCGTGTCTCTATGCATACCATGTCCATTTGTTGATGCATTTCATAAGGGTACGTACGATGACCATTCCATTTTTCATGTGTCGCAACATAGAGAGTATGGTGCCTTTAGTACAAAGGAAGAGCCCAGCACATCATCATAGGAGCATATATCACTATGCATTGATCAAAATCATAGTGATGCATCAGTTGGAACAGCAGGGTATTACTTGGGAGGATTTCATCTCTAGTGACTACTTTTCCGCGCTACAGCCTCCTCCAGAGATAGTTCATGATGAGGGAGGGCCTTCACAGCAGTTTGACATTCCTGAGACTGAGCATGTCGATGCTCCAGTGTATGTGACATATCAGCGAGGCCACAGGGCCTTATTTGCATCTGCACGACGAGTACTATCTCCACCCGGGGTGGAAGGGGTCTCGTTGACATCATCAGCACAGCGAGTATTATCTCCACATCATGTGGAAGGGGTCTCGCCTTTGTCTTCAGCACAGGTACAGATTCAAGATAGGGGCAAGAGACCCATGTTTGATGAGGGTCCTTCAAGAGGTCAGGACATTGGTATCATTGATGTTGATGCTAGCTCTCCTAGCTCGGAGCTAAAGGAGATCATCCGAGAGCAAAGGGCCGAGAATGAGTCACTGCAAAAGAAATTGCAGATGGCTAAGTGGGTGATCAAGTACTTGGAGCAGCACAATAAACAGCTGGAAGATGAGCATACACTTTATGAGCTGCGGAAGATCCGGGAAGACCGAGAATTGGCCCGAAGGAGACCCGGTGATTTAACACCTATTGATCGAGAATCAATGCTCATCCGGGTAAACACTCATTTGGAGAAGTTGTTGGCGAAGGAAAATAGAGACAAGGACATGCTTCGTCATATGAAAACTCACTATTGGGCTCGCATGCATGTTTGCAAAGCGAAAATGAAGATCTTAAAGAGGCATTTGAGCAAAGCGCTAAAGCGACGGAAAAAGCCCGATCCACTCCAAATTTTGGCCGAGGCTTCATTGGCGAGGCATAACACATGATAGAGGGTCTTTACTCCGAATTTGAGCAAATTCGGAGAAAATTTTGTCATTTTGAAATTTTTGGCTTGCAAAACAGGATTTTTGGTTCAACGCGTAGCGTGCAGCACGTGACCCATAAGATTGGGAGGTCCAAATCATAAATGGCTTGTAGTTTTGAATTTTTCATGATGAATTATACATGCTCAGCCATTGCCAAAGCATTTCATCAAGTTCTGGGTGACCAAAAGGCTCAAAAACATCATGAAAATCACCTTTCTGCCACTTTTTGCACCAGCAGGAAGTACTTCCGGGAGAAGGCACTTTGGGAGGGTCCATTGGACACCAAATTGGAAAATTCCACTTGGGTTAGAAAGTAGACATCTAGGGTTTTCCAACAAGCCAACCTGAGCTCAATTTGGATGTCGGGAAGTGCCCCAAAAACAAGTGGAAAGGCGCGCGGCGTACAGGGTTTTCTGGCACAATTTTCATCCTCAGCTCAGCAAATGAAGCCAGTTTGACCAGTTTTGACTTGTGATGTGATTTTTCACCCCTCTTGATGTAATTAATGAAAAATTATGTTTTTTTGACACTTATTTACCTATTCTATATGATTCATTCACAAAATAGCAAAAATTTAATGAATGAATTGATTTCCTAGCTTATAGAGGCAAGTTGTTTTGACTGCCTAGATTGTAGTGCTTTGTTTAAAATTGGTTGAAATAGCTCCTAGGATGATGACCTCGACCCCTAGAGGCAAGGGAATGTGTTGGCTTGCCTATATTATGTATTT
>APFE031019335.1:0-21132 GCA_000404065.3 Pinus taeda
TAAATTTGTCAAAGGATCTGAAACTCTAGATGAGATTATCAATGTTCAGCGCTCTCCTCTAAACAAGACAGGTTTGGGCTATACTGGAGAAACTTCTCAAGCATCCACTTCAAGGAGTTATCTTGAGGTAGCAAAAAGGAGTGAGCAAAAGCACAATGGAGACTGTCAGGTAAAGCAGGAACAAATTGCAAATAAAGGCCATCAGCAATCTGTTTCAAGGATGAACAAAGGTTACAGCCAGCCACAGATAAGGTCTTCTCAATTTGGATCAAGAATGAATAACAATAGAGATTACAATCACAGGGCCGATAGATTCGAGAACCGCAGAAGTTTCTTCAATGGACAATGCTTTTCTTGCCATAACTTTGGTCATAAAGCAGCTCAATGTGTTGCATATAAAACAATCATGACTAGAGAAGCTCAAAAACAAAGGAGTGTGACTGGGATTTCAAAAAGGACCTATAATAATTTTTCAGCTCTTGAGAATGAAGTTGAATGTTCTATTTGCAATAACTTTGGTCATGAAGATTCTGAATGCAGGAGCAGGTTACAGCAGGAAAAGAAACAAGGGTCTTGCCTTGGTCATGAAGACTCAGAATGCAGAAGCAGGATACAGCAGAAAAGGAACAAGCCTCAAACACCAAAACATGGAGAATAAAGGAACCACAAACAGAAAGATGTGGGATAGCATTTTATGCAGAGGGACAAGAAAATCTATGGTACATTGACAGTGGATGTTCAAAGCATATGACAGATGATAAAGAAAAACTTGAGTCATATTCCGCTCTAGAAAAGGAAAGAAAGTCTCTTTTGGAAATGATACTCCTGCAACCATAAAAGGAAAAGGTATTGCTCAATTAAAAGAAAAGGTCAAGGCTGGAAATGTTTTGTATGTTGATGGATTGAAACATAATCTTCTAAGTGTCAGTCAGATGTGTGATCAAAGAACCTAGGTGATATTCAGATCAAATGGATGTCTTGTTCGTGATCTTCATACAGGTAAAACAGTGATCAAAGGCAAAAGAACTCCAAATAATCTGTACATATTTGAAGAAGGACAACAACAATGCTATCTAAGCAAGCATGATGAGCACTGGTTATGGCATCGGAGGTTGGGACATCTAAGCTTTTCACAAATAAGGAAAGCATGCAAATATCAGGCAGTTCGCGATCTTCCAGATATCAAAATTCCTGACAACACCATATGCAATCATGTCAGTTTGGAAAACAAACCAGAACTAACTTTCCAGAGAAGGAAGGATCAGCTAGCATGCCTCTTGAGCTAGTACATACAGATACATGCGGTCCTTTCAGAAAAAGAAAACCTCGAGGAGAAGAATACTTGATATTATTCATTGACGATTTCTCCAGGTTTGTCTGGTTAGGACTTATGAAGCACAAAGATGAAGCATTCGAAAAATTCAAAGCCTTCAAAGCCTTGGCTGAAAATGAATCGGGTCACAAAATTAAGTGCCTCAGATCCGACAGAGGTGGGGAGTTTACCTCAAATGAATTTTTTGATTTCTGTGAAGAACATGGGATAAGAAGAGAATTCTCTATAGCTAGAACTCCTCAACAAAATGGAGTTGTGGAAAGAATGAACATAACAGTCCAACAAATGGCACGTGCCATGCTTGATGAGTCAGGAACTCCTGCAACTTTCTGGGGTGAAGCTACTCATGTTGCAGTGGTTATTCTCAACAAAACAAATGTTCAGGTGAACAACACTCAAACTCCTCATGAGCTCTGGAATGGTAAGACTCCTTCAGTAAAGCACTTCAAAATCTTTGGGAGCAAATGCTATATTAAGAATACTGATGAGCAGCTTGGCAATCTTGAACCTAGAGCAGATGAAGGCATTCTTCTTGGTTACTCTCCACATAGCAAAGCATACAAGTGCTACAATAAAAGACTTGGCAGAATTGTTGAAAGTATTGATGTAGTGGCTGATGAGAAGGGATACATCCCTAGAAAAGTACATCATGAAGACATCGAAGAAGATGAAGGCTACCCTCAACAACAAAACGATGAAGAACCTCAAGAAGAACCTTAAGAAGAACGAGAGGAGCAGACAAGAATAGAAGAAAAGACTCCATCTAGATATGTTCAGAAGAATCATCCAAAATCTCAGATTATGGGGCAGAAAGAAGCAGGAGTACAAACAAGAAGAACAGTTGCAAAAGCCTCAAGCGATTTGGCATTACTCTCCTCTACTGAACCACAAAATGTGAAAGAGGCATGCAAAGATGAATGTTGGATAAAAGCAATGGATGAAGAACTTGAGCAAATCGAAAGGAACAACACTTGGGAACTGGTTCCTAGACCAAAGGATAAGAATGTTATCGGAACAAAATGGGTCTTCAAAAATAAATTGAATGAAAATGGAGAAGTAATTAGAAACAAGGCCAGACTTGTTTGTAAAGGGTATGCGCAGCAAGAAGGAATAGACTTTGAAGAAACCTTTGCTCCCGTTGCAAGACTTGAGGCCATTCGAATGTTCCTTTCTCTCTCAAGTTTTCAAAACTTCAAAGTATTTCAAATGGATGTGAAATCAGCCTTTCTGAATGGAGACTTGGAAGAAGAAGTATACATTGAACAGCCAGATGGGTTCATTCTTGGAAATGATCCAAATCTTGTATGCAGATTGAAAAGGCTCTCTATGGGCTCAAACAAGCTCCAAGGGCTTGGTACTATCGTTTGGATAAATATCTTCATCAACAAGGTTTTTCAAAAGGATTAGCATATAGCAATCTTTATATAAAATTGAAAATGACAAATTGCTAATACTTGTTGTGTATGTAGATGACATTATTTTTGGCAGCAATGAAGAAGAGATGAGTCAAAGCTTTGCCTTGGTCATGCAGAAAGAATTTGAAATGTCCTTGCTGGGAGAACTGACATATTGCCTTGGTTTGCAAATCCAACAAAAGGAAGGAGGAATCTTTTTATCTCAAACCAAGTATCTCAAACAGATCTTGAAGAAATATGGCATGGAAGATGCAAAACCAGTATGTACACCCATGGTCACAGGATGTAGCCTCAGTGCAAATGATGAATCTGCAGCAGTAAATCAACCAACACAGATCTATGATCGGAAGTCTACTTTATTTGACAGGTACCCGACCAGACATCATGCATGCAGTAGGAATAGTTTGTAGATTTCAGGCAAATCCAAAGGAGACTCATCTTCAGGCAGTAAAGAGAATTTTCAAATATCTTCAAGGGACACAAAATTATGGCTTATGGTATCCTAGAGATACAGATCTCACACTTCATGCTTATACAGATGCAGATTGGGCGGAAGCGTGGATGCAAGAAGAGCACAAGTGGTGGTGCATTCTTTATGGGTTCCAGATTAGTATCTTGGTTCAGCAAGAAATAGAGTTCAATTGCCTTGTCTACAGCGGAAGCGGAATTTGTTGCTGCTGCATCTTGCTGCACTCAACTCCTTTGGATGATGCAGACCTTGCAGGATTTTCAAATCACTTGTACACCACCTATCTCTATCTTATGCGATAACACAAGTGTAATCAGCATCTCAAAGAATCCGTCATGCATTCAAAAACCAAGCACATACCAATCAAGTATCATTTTCTCCGGGAACAAGTGCTTGAACAAAAGGTCAAGTTGGAGTATGTTCCTTCTAGGGAACAAGTTGCTGATATTCTCACCAAACCATTGCCCAGGGAGACTTTTGAATACCTCAAGCAAAAGCTGGGGGTTGTTCATGCATCATCTTATTGTTGAGACTCTTCTGATTGTTGGTTGTATGCATGATTCATCTGGGGTATATGTGTACATGTGCTGGGTTGCGGCACAGGTTCAGGGGGAGAATATAATGCATTGTTGGCATTATGGAGGATGTACAAAAGGAGATCATGGGATCTGGTCTGAATATAGCTGCAATATGTCTCTATCTCTTTCTTGGTCATTAATGGTGTCTGGTGGATTATGGTTCCTCTTTGCAGATCTGGTTCATATTCAGGGGGAGCATGTTCTTAGGGGGAGCATAACCCTTTGCCCTTGATGTCAAAGAGGGAGAATGTCGCTGAAGTTTTTGAGGTTGCCATCAAGTCCAAAGGGGGAGATTGTTGGCATTATGTTTCTGGTATGGTTATATGTTACAGATGTTGTACTTGATGGCAACACCCATGGCATGGCTCTCAATATGATGAGAATTAAGAAGTACGCAGGAGAAAAGTTAACGGAATTTTATGCAGAGAAAAGTTTATAAAAGTTTGTTTCATATGGAGAAAAGTTCACAGAATTTTATGCAAAGAAAAGTTTATTTCATGTGCGAAAACTTACCTTTGGTCCATGGTAGTTAGTCCTTGGAATTTGAACCTATGGTTTTTGGACCATGGCATCTCGACAGACGTGTTGATCCCCAGTATTGAGTTGATGGTATTGGTTTGTTATGGTTTTGGCCCGTGGTATTGGTCCATGATTTGAGGAAGAGCTTGCCTATATAAAGCAAAGGAGATCATTTGGATTGGGTATGCTTTTGGGTTGAATATCTTAAGATCTGAAATATTCAGTTATTGCTTCAAAAGCTCGATCTATATGAAAGTGAAGTGGAAAGTGAATCTGTGAAGGGTGATCTCTCGAGTGTTGCAGCTGCGGAATTGCGGAGGTGCCGCAGGAGACGCCGCAGGAGGCGCCACAGGAGATGCCGCACGAGGCGCCGTAGGAGGCGCCGCAGGAGGCGCCGCAGGAGACGCCGCAGGAGGCGCTGCAGGAGACGCCACAGGAGGTGCCACAGGACATGCCACAGGAGGCGCCGCAAGAGACGCCACAGAAGGCGCCACAGGAGACGCCACAGCAGAAGGCGCCGCAGGAGACGCCACAGAAGGCGCCTCAGGAGACGTCGCAGGAGGCGCTGCAAGAGATGCCACAGGAGGTGCCACAGGAGACGCCACAGGAGGCGCCACAGGAGACGCCATAGGAGGCGCCGCAGGAGGTGCCGTAGGAGACACCGCAGGAGGCGCCACAGGAGACGCCACAGAAGATGTTCTGGGTTTAGTTTTCTGTTATTGTGGATCTGGTTATCTGGGTGACTTACTGGTACTTGATGATCATTTGATATTTATGGATCCAGTTTGAAAATTTATGAAAACTGGTCCTTGAAAGAAAAGAAGTAGGGGGTTGTAGCTCCCTTCCAGGAGAGACTGGAGAACGAGAGAGAGTTGTAGCTCTCTGCAGGTTGCAGCCTGTGTACTGGTAAAGGACTGCACCAGTATAAGACCATTGTAAAAGGAGTTTCTAATTTTGAAAGAAGATAGAGACATATTGCAGCAGGTGGTTTTCACCCACATTGGGTTTCCACCTTATATCTGGTGTTCTTTGATGTGACTGTCTGTTTTTCTTTTTCATGCTCATTGTTTTTATGGTACTGATATGCAAAAATAATTCAAAGTATAAATAAGGAAGAATTGTTAAAAGGACTAGATAATACTGATTCACCCCCCCCTCTCAGTATTATTTTCAAGAAGAAAGATAGAGGGATGTTCATCATATGGATACTGATATCACTATCTTAAATGGGAAATCCAAGAGGGTCTTCTTCATTGTCATCATCTCCATCCATTTCTTCTACCTTATTTGCCACCTCTTCCTCTTCTACCTGCAAAAATGGATGGTGATGTGGTTCTTACCGGACCACATGATCAAATAGGGCGGTTTGGTGTTGGAGAAGTAATTTTTGTGTTTTTTTAAAAAAATAGTATAAGAATTTTGATGCAATGCAATTTTGTGAAATGAAATATGCCTAGTGCAATTTTTGTTTTTGCAGAATGGATCAACTAGGGAAGAAAACAATGCACACTTTGACACCTCCCTGGAAACGATGTCAAAAACTGATGAGCCCCATTATTGAAACAAGAATATTGCAACTCCTAAGGCTCTCGACTTAAATTATCGACCCAAGGTTCATACAAACTTAAGAGATGTCAACACTATACGTGCAACATGCAATGTGTCCTTTCATCATTGATATGATGTAATGGAGTGACTTTCATGAAATCAAATCTGAAACTAATTTCTAAAAGAAAAATGTTACTCTATTTAGAATAAATGGAAATTTTTCTTGCTCAAATATAAATTCAAATCCTAATTGAATAAATCTAAAGGCTATACTACTTTCCACAATGCAAACATTAATTTAGCAAAATGTAAATGTTGCATTGAAAGGAAACCTAGCATATGAAATGAAAAGAGGAATGCTTGAAATAGAAGCCATAGATTAAGAATAAAGAAATAAAACTAATATAACTTTCATGAAGGAAATAAAATGTAATTAGTCATTGTATCCAAAGAGTTTAGGTCCATTTACAAAGTTCTTTACATATGGCGATAAAGAAAATCAGTATTGTGCTATCTAATTCATAAATTTGTCCACTAACCGAAAATGCAGAGGTGAATTGCAATGCAGAGGAGACAAGGATTAATATTTATTTGGTGTTAATTAATCATATATTAAGAGCCTAGTGGTCATGATTCAAGGGTAAGAAATAAAAAGCCAAGATTTTGGAGCAAATCCGATCAAATTTACACATGTTACAAGATTGTTACTCCTCGATATAACTTGCTAAATGCCCAAGGAAATAAGATGAAAATGAGATCAGATATTTTTTTTTATAATTTAGGATGTTATAAGACTCCATTCCAAGTGGAATCACTCAAAAATACACCAGTTAACATGTGCTAAAAAATAGCAGAAAATTGCTAATGTAAAAATCAGAAATTCAAGAATTAGTGAGCTAGTTAACCTACCAAATGCCTAACCTAATCAAGTGCAAACGATATGGGTTAAAATTTCTTATTAACTTGATTTATTTTAGGACTTAATAAAATTGTAATAAAATCAAAATATTCTCACTGACATATACTAAAAAATAACCAAAAATTACTACTATTTTCTACAAGAGACTTCCACAAATTCTACATTCATAAACTAGAAAACCAATCCAAGTAGTTAAATGATGAATATCATTTTTCAAAGTTGTTTTAAGGATGAATCATGACTTTGACTCTATAAATAACCTTGAAAAAATATCACTTCAATCCTTTAACTAATATGACCTACAACAAAAGAAACATGAATAGTAAATGGAAAAATAAGAGATGCAAGTGAAAACGATATTCAAAGAAAATAAAGAAATTGTAAAAAAGGTCTTTGAGGCTCCTGGGATGGACAAGCCCAAGAATAATCAGGTTCATATGAATGAAACCAAGTTTTAGAATCTAAAAGTGGTATCAAACTTCATTATTTGAATCTATCCAAGAACATCCATGTTAGAAATGAAAGTGGAGTTGCTAAATAACACATTTTCTCCACAAGATGAATAATAAATACATGCCCCTAGATGAAAATACGAATTTGTACTGATACAAAGTGATGAGGAAGCATTCTCCTTGAAATGAGACATATTCCCCTCCAAAATCCCTCAAAAAGTGGATCTAGTTCCCAACACTAGGAATCTTCATTAAATGACATGGAACACAATCCTATATTTTCTTAATTAGTGGAGCTCAAGAATTTGTCAATAATTTCATGATATTTAGTTCATTTATAATCCAATATTGGGTCATCCTATATCAGGGATGCATTCCCTATATTATCTAATCTTCTAAATCTTCATAATATGCCCAATATTCTCACAATATTCTACAAAAATATATAATATTAGGCACAAAAATGAAATTATCTCTAAACCTTACTAATGAACATATAAAATCTAAAAGTGTGTCCTCTAATGCAAAAATAGATGTTTAATGTCCCAAAGCATGGTAAAATGGGCCTTAGTTTTTGTCTAATTTGGAGGCTCATCACAAGGTTTATGCTCAATCTCCCAACATAGGTGTGACATCGTTTAGGCCAAAGGCTTTGTCTTAGTTCTCAACTTACTAGGATTACTATACTTCTCTACTTCAAAAACATTCTCCTTTTGCCTCTCTATGTTCAACATCCCCATATCAGCTTAATGGGTCATCCCTCTTTAAAAAAATTGTATCACTGCCTGCAAAACAGGGACACTGCAAAATAATGGTTTGGGTCACAATACCAATTATGCATACCAACCACAGCTCAAAAATCAAACATCCATGAGCACATAATGCTACAAGAATAAGGTCACATTAATTCTATAATGAAATCAAATATATGTACAATTTGAACATAGAGATAATAGCACAAAGAAATAACATAGAGCTATGGAATGGACACGATACACATTTATTTTATTTATTTCACAGGTACATGCTCGAGGCAGGGGAAGAAGTGCCTCTCCTCTCTAATCGATTATCCTTTTATGAACATCCTTCACAACTGATTCACTTCCCCTTCTCTCTAATTTAGGGAATTCGAAAAGACAATAAAAATGACTCTTCATCTCCTAGGCTCCATAACATATTCAAATTGTGTACTTGCATTATTCAATATCTCATTAAAAGTGACAAAAGAAACTTTTCGAGCTCAACATGTGGCGAATCCACAACATTTTTAAGCCCCCTTCATTTTCCACTACGAACTTGGTCTAATGCTCCTACATTAGACTCCCTAGGAAAGGAAATCTCATGACCTCCTACTCATAACGTCCTCTAAAAATAAACCTTCCTTCTGTAGAGCTACAACACTCATCCATGTAAAATATTCCATCAAACGGTCCTTCTACTTCAGCAAAATCTCCAA
The DNA here is from genome assembly GCA_000404065.3 of Pinus taeda. Classification (NCBI taxonomy): domain Eukaryota; kingdom Viridiplantae; phylum Streptophyta; class Pinopsida; order Pinales; family Pinaceae; genus Pinus; species Pinus taeda. The sequence goes on from APFE031019335.1 coordinate 8,690, forward strand.
ATACTATTTTCCCCTATTTCGCTTTGGAACTATGATGTCAAGACTCTCTCAACCTTCGAACCCTATGCCATATCCATCTTCTTTATTGAGTACTATTCATTGACCTCCCTACTTCTCCCATGGGGGCATCACTCAATGATCCTCTTACATATCATGTACGTTCGTGACATACTATACAATACCCTTAATTTGACTACATATTGGAAAATACCTCGAAAAATCACATTGTTTAACCCCTACAATTATGAAACTAATACAACTTCGTAATTTAAAAAATCCCTACTTTCACTAGATATTGTAGGTATCCACTTTTTTATTAACATTTTTTATACCCCTTTATATTTTTTCATCAAATTTTACCCCCATATTTATATCTTCCAATATAAAAATCCTTTACCCCTTATTATGATCAATCTATTATGTCATTTTTTCCTCAATATAAATCCCTCGATATGAATGCATCTTTTATGCTATTTCTACCCAAGTGAAGCCCTCATGACTTCTCCCACTTCTTGTAGTGGAACCTTCATCACTATCTCGAGAGGGATAGAAATGAATGACATTGAAGATAAGTGAGATACCTAGGCCCATAGGTAGCTACAGTTCATGGGAATTTACAAATAATGTTTTGAGTATCACGCAAGGTCCTATTTTCTTCATTTCGAGCTTGTTATACTCCCCTCTTGGGAATATTTGTATTCTCAAGTGTAATAATATCATGTCCACTACCTCAACGTTTTCCTCTATCCTTATTGAACATGCTCTTTATTTGTATTTTTTGATGTTTTCATGTAGATTATGTTTTATTTCCTACTGTAATTCACTCATTTTTACTAAAAAGCCCTCCCCTTCTACACTCCTCTTCTCAAGTTTTTCTAAATCTCCTAGCTCACAAACTCCTCTAGGATGCATTCCATACAAGATCTAAAACAGAATATTTCTAATGCTTCTATTTGGTGAATCATTATATTCAAACTCAACTTGAGGTAATACATGATCCCACTGCTTGGGATGCTCTCCCACAAGGCTCCTCAATAACTTTTTGAGACTACTACTCACAACTTGAGTTTTCCGATCAAGTTATGGGTGATAATATGAGTTGAAGTTCATTTTTGTTCCAAAATTCATCCATAAAGTCCTCCAAAAATATTTGGTGAACCTAGTGTCCCTATTTGAAATTATACTCTTTGGCAAGCCATACAATTGAACAATCTCATTGAAAAACAAATGAGCCACATGTGTATCATCACTAGTCTTGCAACATTGTACAATGTGAGCCATCTTTGTAAATTCGTATACAACTACAAGTATAGAATCATTACCTTGTTGTGTCCTTGACAAACCCAAAACAAAATCCATACTCATCAAGTCGCATGGTCTACTTGGAATCGGTAGAGGATTATAAAAACCATCATTTTGACTCCTCCCTTTCACATTATCTCATACTCTACATTTTCCCACATATTTCTTCACATTAGCACTCATATTTCACCAAAAATAGAAGTGTTCCAACTGCCCAAGTGTCTTGTCCACACTAAAATTCCCTAGCAGTCCTCCATTGTTCTTTTTGTTCATCATATTCTCCGTCATTAAACAATGAGGAATACAAAACTGAATATCTTTTTTAATAACAAACCATCCTACAACATAAAATCTCTCCATGGGTTACTAGCTCTCCTCATGGGGTTCCTGCATGCTTCGAAGGCTGCTCGGAAAACAAAATCATCCTCATACATGTTCTTCAGATAATCAAAGCCTAAAGTCTACACATGGAACTCCTACATGATCAAGATCCTCCTGCTTAAAGCATCAACTACTTTGTTCTCTTGTCCACTCACATGTTTCAGAATAAAGGTGAAACTTTGTAGGAATTCCACCCACTTGGAATGCTTATGGTTTAAATTGTGTCACTACATTATTTATTATAATGCAAAATTGTTAGAGAAAAAACAAACCCCTTGGGCATCAAATAGTGCCTTCAACACTTCAATGCTTGAAACACTACATATAATTCCTTGTCATAAGAGGAGTATTTATTCTTTCATTCATTCAACATTCACTAAAATATGCAAAAGTCTTGCCTTCTTGACTCAATACCAGTCCAATGGTTGTATCAATAGTATCACATATGACTTCGAAACGTTGATTGAAGTAAGGTAACTTCAAAACTCGTTCCTTAGTGATATTTTTCTTCAAGAGATTGAAATGTTTCTATGTTTTTGTTGTCCAAGAAAATGTTTGTCTATTCTTCTTGATTGGCTCAACGATAGGTGCACAAGTACCACTGAAATTCTTGATGAAATTCAAATAGGATCTATCTAAACCATGAAAAATCCTAACTTCAAAAATGTTCTTGAGTGAAGGCCAACTCACAATTGCCTCCATTTTCTTCGAATCCATTTTAAGCTCATCCTTTGAAATGAAAAATCCTAAGTATACCAACTTCGATCTCATGAAAGTACACTTCTTCAGGTTAATCAATAATTTCTCTTTTTGTAACATTTCTAGAACATAGTTTGAATAAAATCAAAATATCATCTAAATAAATAATAACAAACTTACCAATGAACTCCTTCAAGATCTCATTCATCAACTGCTCGAAGGTGCTTGACACATTTGACAACCAATATGGCATGACTATCATTCATATAGTCCACTATTGGTCTTGAAAGTTGTCTTCCACTCATCCCCTTCCCTGATCTGGATCAGGGAGAATTTAAAGGATGGAAGATAATATTGAAGTTTAAAAACAATGGTGAATCTCACTAGTCCCTAATATGAAAATTATAAAATGTTTATTCACAATTTTTAAGGTAAAATAATTTTATATTGTAAATTTTGGTCAAATCATTTTTAGAAAAAAATGAAAATTGGCGAATCTCTTTTTGGAAACATCATGGAAAATTAACCTACTTCCAAATATTAGCCCCTAAAATTTTCCATGATCCAGATGGGATGGAAACCACTCTTCAGATCAACGTTTGAAAAGTAGGCTACCCAACTCAATTAGCCCATCATGTCATCCATATATGGTAATGTAAATCTATACTTGATTGTAATCTTGTTGTATGTTCTCGAAATTGTACACATCCTCCATTTTCTATATTTTTTTGTACTAAGTATCACAAGGAAAGCACACACACTCAAGCTTTCCCTTTTCAACACTTTTTCCAATAGTCCTTGAAGTAGTTTCTTTATGTATTCATTCTCCTTGGTTGTCATTTAGTAAGAATATTTGTTTGGAAGGATTGCACCTGGTATAAGGTCTATGTGATGGTTAATACTTCTCTTAGGTGGAATATCACTTGGAAATTCATCTACAATGATATCACTAAACTCATGCAACATCTCTTGAATCTCAACAGGGAAATATATAATTTTAGTGTGCATAAGCATTATTTTTGGATTGTAGACCACCGCATATCTAACCTCTTCTTCCTCCATTTGCTGCAGAAATTCCTTTCCTCCCAACAGTGGTGCTTTTGAGCTACTTGTCCTAGCTATACTTTATTCATTCAATGGTACACGGGTTTGCTTGATGACATGTTTTTCAAACTTATAGGTATTTTTCTCTCCATCATGCGCCACTTTCCTATCAAATTTCTAGGGTCATCCCAAAAGAAGGTGGAAGACATCCATTGGCATGATGTCACAAACTGCCTTATCCTTATATTGACCTATCTAGAACTCTACTTCGCTCTTCTCACTTCCCAACAATTGGTGACATTTCTTCATCCATGATACTTTATATGGTGTTGGGTATTTCATCCTTTTTAATCCATATTTTTCCACCATTTTTGCAGAAACTAGATTGCCAGTGCTCCCACTGTCAATTAGCACTTTGCAACATTTTCCTCCAGTGTTACAAACATTTCTAAAAAAGGATTTCCTCTATGTTTGTTCAACAATCTCCTTGGCTGGTTTCAACAAGGCCTTATTCATCATTAAATCTTATCCCATCTCTGGTGCATTTTTTGACATAGGTTATTGTGTTTATGTTACTTCTAGCTAAGCTACATATGCATCTATGTATCCTCTATTTTCATTCTTAGGACACTCAATATTTGTTACCGAGTTGCCCACATTTATAGCACTGGTAGATAGTCTCTCTGTCGCTTCCTCTACTACTATCTCTCCAGTAATGTCTTCCTCCTCCCGAGTCACCTTCTTTCTCCTATTGTCCTTGTTGTCATGGGTTAAACGCATCATTTTTTTTAGCTGGAGCCTTCCCTCTTCTAGTTGTCAATAATTTTCCCTTAGTAAAACCATGACCTCTTCTTGAATTATGCTTCCTCATTACCTTTTCTTCTGCCCTCAAGGAAAAATAATATGCTTCTTCTATCATCCTAGGATAAAGTGTAATGATTTCACCTTGAATCTCCAGCTTCAAACCATTGACATACCTTGTTGTTTTCTATGGGTGTCTTCTACATAACCTGCCCTCAAATTCACCCTGTAAAACTTCTTAGTATATTCTCTAACTATTAGTAGCATTTGTTTGAGGTTGTGCATCTATATGTAGAGGGATAGCTGATAGTATTTTGGCAGAAAATTCCCCTTCATCTTTGATATCATCTTGTCCCAAATTTTAATCAATGGTTTCCCCTTTTTCCTTCTTTCAACCTTCACATTGTCCCAACACAATGCATCATGACCTTTCAACCTAGTTACCGCAAACTCTGCCCACTTATCTTGTTAAATCTCCTCATACTCAAATAATTGTCTAGTTCACTAATCCAATCCATCAACTTCTCGGCTACTAGACTACCATCATAGGTGGAAAACTCAGGTTTTGGTCAGGAACTTGAGCCTAGCACTAACCTCAACAATTTAACTTCTCAAACCTCATCCACAAGTGCTTCTCTTTCTATTGTAGCTTCTTTCCCTAATCCAATATCATCTCTAGCCTTAGGGTCTCACTTCCTGCTAGTCTTCACAGCCTTTAAATGAGCTTGCAACCTCTGTATCTTTTCTTGGAGTTGTACATTAGCGAAAGGTCTTCCTCCACGACCTCACGCTCTTCTTTCTCACATTTCCATCTCCCTTTTCCATAGAAAGCACCATCGATATTGAATGCATCTCTGTCATAAATGTAGCTCTACTTCAAAAGTTCTCTGATACCAAAAATTGATTGCAACAACTAGCGCAGAAGGCAATCTAGGCATACAGTGAAAAAAAAACTTGTTGTAGGTGCCACAAAATATTTTCATATCGCAGTGTGAAATGTTTTTGTAGCGCCTTTAGGAACAATGTTTTGGCCCTTGGGATTGTGAAGTGATTCAATCCTATATGAAAACTATCTCTCTTTGTCTTAATCATGCCTTTGATGCTCGGGTTTTGATCTCCCTTATCTTAGCTACCATGGTTTATGCTCAATCTCCCAACAACACACACCCATAAATGTTCAATCCAAAGGCCTTGTCTTAGTGGTAAACATACTTAGATTTCTATGCTTCTCTACTCCAAAAACATTCTCCTTGAGCCTCTCTGCCTCCAATATCCCCTTATCAACTTAATGGTTCATCCGTCTTTAGAAAACCAGTGTCACTGCGTGTAAAACAGAGATGCTACAAACTAATGGTTTGGGTTACAATAACAAGTAAGCATACCAACAACGACTCAGAAATCGAACATCCACCAGCACATAAAGCTATGGTCTTAGAGTCACACTAATTCTATAATGAAATAAAATGTATATAAAATTTGAACACAAAGATAAAAACACAGAGAAATAACATAGATCTATGGAATGAATATGTTGCACATTTATTTTATCTATTTCATAGGTACAAGTTTGAGGAAGAAGAAGAAGCTCCTCTCCTCTCCCACACATGCTCCTTTCATGCACAAATGGTTCTTCTTTTCCTAGACTCTATAACTTATTCAAATTTTGTATTTACATTATTCAAAATCTCATTAAAAGAGACAAAATCAACTTTTCCAACTCAACATGTAGCCAATCCACCACATTGTCAATCTCCACCACAAACATGGCTAATGCTCTGCATCCCAATTCATTTGATGAAACACATAATAATTATCAACCACAATGTAGTTTGCCTAGTTATCGAATACTTGAATATTATGAATTCTGTAATATAAAATATGAAATGTATTCCCATATTACTTCATGGCTTCTTTTCAAGATAACATTATCATCTTACATTACACGAATAATTAATCTCTTATTTTTAATTTAATCAAATAGAGAAAGTATAATGCATAAACTCAATGTGTGTTCAAGATGAACATTGATATCCCACTACCTATATGGCATGATTGGTATTGGAGTTTTGATCATCCGAACGAAACTAATTTCCTTATGTATTGAATTTGGATTTCAATTGATTGGCCTTTCCTTGACTAGAGAGGTAGATTATTGGATATGCTACTGTTAGGTATGGATCTAGATCTTAGGATGGATGAATAACATCTTATATGTATAAGAAAATTATAATGCATAAGTTAAAACAATGGTTATTCTTTTTAAAAGCTCTTAAGTTTATTTATATAAGTCTTAAGTCACATACAAATTCCAAAATTTTCCAATAAAATAAAATGAAAAATTTTCAACTAGGAATAACAATTAATTCAAACCTAAAAATAAAAATAAAATTGAAAAAATCCAAATAACAATAACAATTAATCCAAAAAAATTGATCTTCTCTTTGAAAAATAAATTTTATTGATAAAAAAATCAAACACACAAAAATCTCAAAATTTTGAAATAAAAAGAAAACTTTCAACAAACAATATAAACATGGTGGTTAATGGGATGCATACATATTCCAAGGAACAATATCAATATGGTTGGATGGATTCCATGCCAGCCATCTTTGTCACACCAACCATCTTTTCTTCTGCTATATGAATTGACTCTACTACATCATCCATCCGTGCCATGTCAACATTAAAAATGTGTTATACTGAAACTTCCACATTTTTTTATTATAGCATTTCAACCATCTCTACTTATGCCACACTCTATATAATACATCATATTCACCACATCACAAGGGTATTAGATACATTGTAGGGTTACATTGGCCCATATTAGCTCCCACACCTCATGGGTATCAAGTACCTTGTAGGGTTATGTTGGTCACATATAAACCATGCCAACACATATTTACTTATTCATGTGGAATGGGTTTGAACCCTTCTTAGTTCTCATGTGGAACAATCACACCATCCAAAATAACCTACTATTAAACATCACGCATCATGTGTATCCACAATCATTTATTTCTCAAGTTAGGAACTCACCAATTAATCCACTATTAGAGATGTACATTGTTAAACGAAATTGGGGTTTGACAAATTTTATTCCATTGAAAACATGTTTAACTTAAAATTAGTGTTTCTCCTTAATAGTAGGAGTTTGACCAAGTCTCATACATGAACGAAAAAATCTTAGAGAGCACTATCCAACAAATTGTTTTACGATGTTGTCTCATCAAAATAATTTTTAAAAATGCTCAATAAATTTTACGATATGATTTTTTTGGTGTCATGTTCAAACTGGTCTTTCTTCTTGTTTTAGAGGAGCTTTACCAAGTGTAGCACATTATTGGAAATATCTTAGCTAGGACTATTCAACTAGACTGTTGACATACCTATTTGATTGTTGTAATTTCAACAACAACTCTATAATCTTCAATACATCTTTTTAGTTACTAATGTGTGATCGTTTAAGTCATTGTACCTTCAAGAAATCATACCTTCTTTGACATCAATGAAATAATGACATAATGTCTAGAAATCCCCTTCTTTTGACATATCATTTGGCATCAATGGCACTGGTTTTCAACAATGAACACACTATGCCCAACAACAACTTCCAATAGTTGTGAGAAGAATGTGTGGGAGTGTTATAAAATTTCTATGGGAGTATGTGCTATGTACCAATCCTTGACAATTTTGTTTTACCATGCAACATATGGAGGGAGCTTGAATTGTTATGCAAAGGAGTGCATGCCTAGGTGAATATAGATAGAAAGAGAAGAAGAATGAAAAAGGTAAATAATAGGGAGGAAGACTAGAGGGAGAGAACAGAGGACAAAGAATCTAAGAAATGTAAAAATGGTGTGAGAAGACTAGTGAATGTATGCTAATGAACCAATACAAACCATGAGAGTAAAATAAACTTCACATGAGGATTTGAGTGTGACTTTTAAAAGAGAGTGAAATAACACATTGAGTCCAAACATACTTGCATGTTTAGTTAAAATGATTACGAAAATCAATGATGAATTTTTTGACCAAAGTCAAAGGGGTGGGAGGAAATTTTGAATTCTTAGTCTTATTTAACCACATAAATCATTGAGAAAGAGTGAAGCCCTTAATGACTACTAGAACAAAAAATGGGTCCCTTTTAGGTTGTACAAGAACATAGTAGTCATAGTTCTCTATGTTAATAGAACTAGATTCAGTAATCGAAATGTAGATCCTAATTTCCTCTACCCTAATTTGAAATATTTAAATAATTTACAAAAGGTTTCTCTTAAATAACCATATATGGTGTGGGGTGGTTGGTTGTAAGATAAAGATATAATAATATATATATATATATATATAATATATATATAGAGTTGGGTGGAGAGTGATTCTCCATTCATCAATTTCAAGTAGGTTGAATTCAAGTAGATAAGTGTATCTTTTTCTTTACTAACAAAATGAAATTGTTTCTCATTACTTCATGATTATTGCTATATTGGTTATTGTGTATGTTTGTAATGATAATCTTAAATTTCTTAGGTTTCCTTACCAAATATACATGAGTGGTGAGATTAATCTATTATATATTTTTCTTTGGTGCTAACTCTTTCTTCTTTCATGAATACTATGTATAAAGGTTTTACCTAAAAACAAGTTATTTGTGATGAATAGGTGATGTGTGGTTTGGTAAGGGGAATATATGAGATGACTTAAGATATGAGAATCTTTATGTATTGTGTAATGTGAATGGATTTTATGTGGCTAGTTGTGGGAGGAAAAAATTGTGATGATATTTATATTTTGAATGAAAAGACTTGGTAGTTCTTGAGTGTTGGGGACCATGCTTCTTATAGAGATAAGATAGCACATTGGCCTCTCATTCTATAAGAGTTGGATTTTGTAGTGTGATGTTAGCATTTTAAATCCAAAAAGAGTGAGAGTATCTCGTATTAGTTGGGAGAACATGAGAAGAGTTGGAAATTGACCATTTATGTCATTCTTTCGTGGAGATTCTAGGTTCAAGAAACCATTTTGGGATACCTTTAGGCTAGATAATATTTTTGAGAATTCAAAATTATATTGGAAAGGTTTATATCATATTATAGTTTATTTCAATTTTGTGAAACTAGATTGGAAGCTTAGCATAAGTTTCATAATTTTAAAAATTACACTTTGAGTTTTTTGGGTTGTCAAAAAAAGTCTTGGGAATTTGGAGATTAGAGGTTTTCGCCCTAATGGGTGGTCATATATTCTTATGGGAGTTCATGACTTAGATATTATATAAAATGTTCTTATCTCCAAAGTATAGGATGCTAGGTTGCTGGAGTATTGATATTTTGAGTGTCCATAATAAATCAAATAAACTCTAAATGCAAACCCCCAATATTGATAGATTCTGAAATGTATGCAAGATAATGGAGATTATTCCCATTAGTTGATCTTTATTGTCACATAGGTGAGCACCATGTGTGGAATTATATTTTTATTAGTGACTCTATGGAATAGTGGATGGAAATCGTTGGGCTGTGTTATATTCTTTCCATGACTAACCTACGTAGTGAAGCAGGGGGTTAGAGGGCGGCGGGTAGCCCCCCTTTACGGAGTCCGGGGTAGCGCCCTGGGAAAATTTTTTTGGGACCCTATATTGGGTTGGGCAAACCTACCTATGGTTTTTGATCCATGGTTTTGGATGCGATGGTTTTTCCGTCCATTGTATTAGATGCTTCGACATCTATAAATATGTATTGTAACATTGAAAGGAAAAAAAAGAAAAATCGAGCTAGTAGTCCCAGTTTTGGGATCCAGTGGGAAATCTCTATGTATATGTGTTTTATTTGTTATGCTCTCACATTTTTATTTTTCCTGTGATTTAGAATTCATATGCAGGTAGTTTCTGTAAGGGCTTAAAACCTATATTTGGTATCAGAGTTGTTTTGGCTTCAAGGGGACACCTTTGTTGCTGAGGGGTTTCACTCGGGCCTGTGGTAGACCCTGTTCAGTGGGAGATCTGCGAGATCGATTCTGGTGGTGAAAGAAGATGGCGAGCAGCGGAAAGATAGAGGTTGATAAGTTCAATGGTCAGAGTTTTGAGTTGTGGAAACTCTAGATGGACGATCTGTTGGTGGATAAAGATCAATGGATTGCGGTAGATCTAGGTACTAAACCAACGGGAGTGACCAATGAAGAATGGAAGAAGTTGGATCGGGAGGCAAAGAGCACAATACGATTGTGTGTCTCATATTCAATATTGCTGAATGTATCAAGGGAAGCTACGGTGAAGGCTCTGTGGGAAAGGTTAGGGACTTTGTACCAATCTAAGTCTCTGGTAAATAAACTATTCCTGCAGAAAAAGATATATAACCTGAGGATGAAAGATGGAGACTCGGTGAGAGAGCATCTGAATGCGTTTAATACTGTGGTAAGTCAATTATCATATGTTCATGTTAAAATTTCAGATGAAGATAAGTGCATCAGTTTGTTGTGTTCTCTAACAGACTCGTGGGATAGTCTGGTTATTACAATAGGTAGCAATGCAACGGCTTTGCAGTTTGATGAAATAGTCTCAGCCTTACTGATGGAGGAGATGAGATGGAAAAATATGGACAACCAGAATGGTGATGCCTTGTCTATACGAGGACAGTCCCAGAATAGAAATAAAAATAAGTCATCGAGTGGGAGATCTAAATCTCAATGAAAACCTATAAAGGTGGTGTTCTGGAAATGTGGAAAGGAAGGGCACTTCAGAAGGGATTGTAAATCTAAAGATCCTGATAAAGGAAAGGGATCTGATGATGCTCCTTCTGCAGAGGAAAAAACCACCTTAGATGAAGGTGGGGATGTGTACTTGGCTTCTTCATGTACACATGTAGATCATGAGGCATGGTTGATTGACTCAGGTGCATCCTTTCACTTCACTCCCCACAGAGAGTGGTTCTGCGAGTATGAGAAATACGATGGTGGTGATGTCTATGTCTTCTTAGGAGATGATAGGAAGGCTAGAAGCATTGGTCGTGGAAAAGTAAAGTTGAAGTTGCAAGGTGGAAGGGTTAGAACCCTTCCGGGTGTTCTGCATATTCCTGCGTTGGCCAGAAATCTGATTTCTGTAAGCAAGTTGGATGATGCAGGTGTTAAGACAGTGTTCGAGAAGGATACCTGCAAGATGGTTCGAGGAGCACTGGTATTGATGTGGGGAGTTCAGATTGGAACTTTTTACAAGTTGCAAGGTAGCACTATTGTTGACGAGTGCAATAGTTCTATGGTTCCTGAAAATGGAGTAGAAAATCTAGTGGTCTTTGGAGAGAAGACCATGTTGTGGCATTAAAGGCTTGGACATATTGGAGAGAAAGGCCTTCGAATACTTCATGGTAAAGGTATGGTAGAAGGTATGAGAATAGCTCTCTGGATTTTGATTTCTGTGAAAATTGTGTATATGGGAAGCAGAATCGGGTGAGTTTCCCCTCTGGTGGTAAGAGGACGAAACAAATATTAGAGCTTGTGCACAGTGATGTGTTTGGAACTGTGAAGGTTCCATCACTGGGTAAGTCTGTGTACTATGTATCATTTATAATTGACTTCTCAAGGAATACATGGATATATTTCCTTAAGAAGAAATTTGAAGTCTTTGATAGGTTTAAAGAATTTAAGGCTCTGGTAGAAAATGAGACAGAGAAGAAGATAACGTTGCCGAGGACAGATAATGGTGGAAAATTTTGCAGCAAGGAATCTTAAGAATTTTGTAAGAGGTGTGGTATAGCATGGCAGAAGACTACTCCATATACACCTCAGCAAAATGGAGTCGCAGAAAGAATGAACAAGACGTTGATGGAAAGGGCAAGAAGCATGCTCAGTGGTGCTGGGTTAGGACAGGAATTCTGGGCAGAGGCGGTGGATACCGCATGTTACTTGGTCAACAGGTCACCTTCATCAGCGTTGGAGGATAAGACTCCACAAGAAGTATAGACTGGTAAGAAACCCTCTCTTTCACATCTGAGGGTATTTGGATGTGATGCATATGTACATGTTCCAAAGGAGAACAAACCAAGTTGGATAGTAAATCTGAAAAGTGCATCTTTATTGGGTATAAGGATGGTTTAAAGGGTTATAAAATTTGGAACCCAGTAACAAGGAAGTTGTGTACAGCCGAGATGTGGTGTTCAGAGAGGTGAAAGATGTTATTAAACATGAATTCCAACCAAAGGAACCTGTGAAGATAGGGTTTGAACTAA
>APFE031019339.1:783-64509 GCA_000404065.3 Pinus taeda
TACAAAAATAAAAGTTAAGCTATTTCACTCAAAGAAATCTAAAAATTGCAAGTAAAGTAAAGCTAAAATCAAATTACATCAACTCATATTCTGACCTCTCGCCATTAGTCTCGCTATGGATTTTGGAGGTAGTCATAAACAACTTAAGCAATTTGATATCTATTTGCAGAAAAGTAAACTTAAAATCAAATTACATCAACTCATATTCTAACCCCTCGCCATTAGTCTCGCTTTGGCTTTCGGAGGTAATCATAAACAACTTGATCAATCTGATATCTATTTGCAGAAAAGTAAAACTAATATCAAATTACACACTCATATCTCAATCCCTCACCATTAGTCTCACTATGGCTTTTGGAGGTAACCGTCAATGAAATGAGCAATCCAATATCTAATTGCTGAAAAATAAACTAAAATCAAATCACAACATTCATATTTCAATCCCTCGCTAGTTAGTCTCGCTATGGATTTTGGATGTAACCGTCAATGACATGAGTGAGTTCATTTCTAAACTAACTTAACAAAGCAAATGAACAAGACTGAAATCAAAGAATAACTAAAATTGAAAAGCTAAAAGAACAAGGTCAGTAGAGAGGCAAATCTCATGTCACTATTTGATGCAAAAACATATAAAGAAAAACTAATCTACAATCAACCGATTGAACACACTTACATGAATTAAAATTGCATGAATGGAAAATCTAATCTATCAAACTTGAAAGCAATCAAATGACATAATGAAATTAAAGCAAAATTACAAAATAAAATCTACTCTACCTTACGTTCTAATGTGCTCCATGACATCTATTTCACATCTCCCTCCATGTTGAGAACATCAAAGCTTTATGCAAATTCTTCAAAATCACAAAGTACAGCAAAGCTCTACACAGCTTTCAAAAGCCATCAAGGAAGAACTACAAACTCCAAGCTAAAGAACTAAAAGCCAAGCCAAGCTAAGCTTAGACTAATAAGCTAACAAATGAAGGAGAGAGATATCTTATTTATACAAAAAGATGAGAAGCCATCTCATTAATGAGAGTCCATGAATCTCTCCCTCTACCTCTAGAGTCTTAATCAAAATAGGAACTGATAAGACACATGTATTTTTAGAGTTACAATACAATTATGAGATGTGACACATATCCTCATGATCCCATGATTCTTAATTTGGCCTTAGAGTTCCACATAAGGGTCTTCTAGAAGCCTCCTTTCAACCTAAACATGTCAGCAATCTCAACCCATTTGTTAAGTATAAGAACATCCATATTATTTTCTAATTTTAACCACAAATTCACTTAAAAGGCTTAAAATTAATAAAGTTTGGAAAAACGTAAATGTGGCCCAATGATAATGAAAGTGGAATGAATGTGATGACATAGTAGTGAAATTGAGGTGAAACGAAGGTGATATAGTAGACATAATAGTGAAAGTATAATGGAAATGAATGACATTTTAAAGACTCAACAACTCCTTGCCAAAAGAGGATTATGACAGAGTAGAATAATTCTTTCTATGGAGATCACAATTGAAGGGCACTGGAGTCAAAAGAAATCATGAGAGGCAGGAGCCCAGTGGGATCAAAATGATGGAGAATATATAGGCACAATCTCCAAAGAACTTAGGTAGGAAAAGAGGAAGAAAAAGATAGAATGAGCTGCTAAATGAATGAACTATTGATCAACTCAGGTTTAAAGATGAAAGATCTTACCAATTACTCCTTTACTAACCTTTCTTAATGAAGCTCACAACCTGGAATATTAGAGGCATAGGAAATAGAAGGAAACAAAGAAACCTCAGTAACAGAATGACAAAAGAAAAACCATATATGGTTTTTATTCAGGAGACAAAATGTTCGATGGATAAGATAAGAGAAATTCATACTAAGTGGTTAATAAAGTATGAGTATCTAGACGTTAAGGAAAATAACTCGGCGGGGGGGATTCTCATGCTGTGGGATCCACAGAAATTTGGAATTTTGGATGCTGAAGCATCCATGAACTATCTTTCGGTGGTATGTCATCTTGTAGGTGATAAGGAGATATACATGATCATAAATGTTTATGGACCTCAAAAGAAAGCAAACAAACTCAAGCTTCTCATCTCCCTAGAGGATCTAAGAGCAAGACATCCCAATATGCCCTGGATCGTTGTGGGAGATTTCAACATGATAAGATCTCTTTCAGGGAAAAGAGGAGGTATTAGACAGCTAGGAAAAGACTCCATGGCCTTCCAGAACTTCATTATGAACATGGGGCTAGTGGACACTAAAAAAATAAATGGAACCTTCACATGGAACAACAAGAGGGGAGGGGCTTCTCAAGTTGCTTCCAAATTTGATAGATTTATTATTTCAGAGGACCTCCTTCTCATAGGCCTTGCCATGACAACTTCCATTCTACGCTTTGGAGGTTCAGACCACTAGCCTATATAGCTAGAAGCCACCTTTATGGGAACACTGAGAAATAGACTTTTCAGGTTTCAAAATGCCTGGATCTCTCACCCTAAATTCACTAGCAACATTGATAAACGGTGGAGAGAGGATTTGAACATTCAAGGTACTAAAATGTTCATGCTCCAACAGAAACTTAAACATATCAAATCCAGACTTAAAGTTTGGAAAAAAAAGGAATTTGGCGATATCTTCAAAGCCAAAAGAGAAGTTGAGTAGAAGCTCCAAGAGATCAATCAGATGAACATCACAGATGGCTTCACCGAAGAGTGGCAAAAGCTAATTGACTCTTTGTAGGAAGAATGGGAAGATTAATGCTTGCAAGAGGAAATTTTCTGGAGGTAGAAATCAATGATACAATGGATTAGGGAGGGAGAAAGAAATACAAAATTCTTTCATAAATCTACCATGGCTCACAGGGCACACAATAGAATCACAAAGATCAAAGATTCTCAAGGGATTGAGCTTGTCTCTCATAATGATATGGAATTGGTCCTGGTACAACACTTCCTTAATATTGAAAAGGAGCCACTAGTGGATAGATCCAGGTTCATTGAACATTTCACTCTGTATATCCCTTAGCTAGTCACCCAAGAGGACAACCACAATCTTAACAAGCCAGTGTCAGAAGAGGGGGTCAGTGAAGTGATTAATGAAATGCAAAATGGAAAAGAACCAAGTCTAGATGGATTCAATGTAGACTTCTTCAAAGCTTGCTAAGATACAATCAAACAGGATATTCTTGAGGTTGTGGAAGACTCAAGAAAATCCAAAAAGGTTTTGAAGGCTCTTAATGCTTCCTTCATAGCTTTGATCCCGAAATAGGAAAACGCCATGACTCTAGATGGTTTTCGACCCATAGCCTTATGTAATGTGGTGTGTAAAATTATTTCCAAAGTGATAGCCAATAGAATTAAGCCCTTTCTACCATCTCTAATCTCGGAGGAGAAAACAGGCTATGTGGAAAGAAGACAAATCCTCAACAATATCATCCAAGCTCATGAGGTGGTACACTATCTCAAAAGCAGAAAACGAGATGGTATGATCATTCAGTTGGACCTAGCTATAGCCTATGATAAGCTAAGTTGGTCTTACATAAGAGAAATTCTAAGAGCCTATGGCTTTGACCAAAATTAGGTAAGATGGGTTATGGCACTAGTCACTATGACCAGTTTTCCCATACTGCTTAATGGAGCTCCATCAAGAACCTTCACACCTTCCAGAAGACTCAGGTAGGGAGATCAACTATCACTGTTCCTCTTCGTTCTCATGATGGAAGGGCTAGGTAGAGAGATCAAAATGGCAAATGCTAAAGGACGAATCCAGGGTATTAAACTCACCTTGGATGGAGCAGAAAACACACAACAACAATTTGTGGATGATACAATGTTGCAAGGCATACCCACAGTCAAGGAAGCCAGAGAAATCAAAAACATCTTAAATGAATTTTCTATGGCAGCAGGCATAGAGGTAAGCCTCAACAAGTCTAAAGTATTTTTCTTTAACACTAATATTGCTATTCTAAGAAACATTACTAGAATTATTGGTTTTCAAAGGGAACAATTTCCTTCCAAATATCTTGGCATACCTCTTACTGAAAAACCTCTAAGCAAGAAAGTGTGGGAGCCAATACTAAATAAACTTTAGGACAAGGTCAGAAAATGGACATGTAGGTCACTAAATTTGGCAGGGTGCCTTGTGCTCACACAGGCGGTCTTGCAGGCCATTCCCATTTTCATGTTTTTAGCTCTTCCTGCTCCTCAAGGCATTAAGCAGCAGATAAGGAGCATACAAAGGGACTTTCTGTGGGGCAGAGGGGAAGAGAAAAAGAAGTGGTATTTAGTAGCCTGGGACAAACTTTGCAAGCCCAAAAGCCATGGTGGATTGGGGCTTCATGATCCTGATACCCTCAACAGACTTTTGGGAGCCAAACTTTGGTGGAGATGGATCAAGAAGTTGACTACTCCATGGGCTAAGCTTTGGAAACAAAAATATGCCAACAATTGGTAGGATAAAGATCACATTAGAATGTCAGGGAAAATTAAGGGCTCCCATATTTGGAACCTCGCCTGGGAAAATAAATTATTGTTCAGCAACATTGTTTCTGGGAAATCTGAGTAGGGAACCTAGCTCGATTTTGGGAGGAAAACTAGCAACATGAACCCAACCTTTATAAGGATGAATTAGTAGCTCTCAGGAGTGACACAGATAACAAAGGGCTACTTTTGGTAAAAGACTTTTGGGACCAGGAAATGAATAATGGAAAATAGAGGAATTTGAAGGATCTAGGATACAGGGATGAAAGTCCTCTGAAGGCCTAGGCAGATGCTCTCACACAGGATCTAGAGCATAGAATGATTCTGGTTTCCTCCTTACCTGACCAATTAAGATGGGGAAAGAAGACCAAAGGTAACTTTAACCTCAAAGAGGCTAAACATGAAGTGGCTGGATTTAACTATTTGAATCCCGATCAAGTCTAGAAGAAACTTCGGCAGAGCCCCCACTGGATGAAAATAAATTTATTCATCTGGCTAGTGCATCAAAGGAAGATATTAACTTGGGAGAATCTCTTAAAGAAAGGCTTCATTAGTCCTTCTAAATGTTACCTCTGTGGCTCAAATGAGGAGAAGATGGAACACCTTCTCAACCTCTGTCCTTTCACATCGAATGTGTGGGAGTGGGTGGCCTCAATCTTTAAACAAACTGATAGGGACAGATTTACCATATCCAACACTTTGAAGAAATGGAGGAAGAACTTCTCAAGGAATGACATCATTAATAAGGCTTGGATTCTAGTTCTAGGTTTTGTCATCTGGAATGTTTGGAAAGAGCACAACAGTCAGATCTTCAAAAACAAAACAAGCAAGCCCCATCACATAATTGACTGGATTCTAAGGTAGCTCAAAGATACATTAAGAGGCCTGTTGAGGACACTTCCTAATGATCCTCCGCTGCCCCAAGAGGCAATTATCATACTTCGTTTGGGTCTCAAGTCCATAAGCCCACAGGAAATAATAAAGAGATTGAGCCAAATAAATACAAATGTTAACATTTGGAAGTCTCCCCCTTATGGTTTCTTAAAGGTTAATATAGATGGAGCTTCTAAGTGCAACCCAGGACTAGCTGGTTTTGGGGGTTCCATAAGAGATGATTAGGGGCAAATAAAGAAGATATTCCATGGCCACTTGGGGAAGGCTACTAATAACATGGTGAAGCTCATGGCATCAAAGTAATGCTTGGAAATTCTGGTGGACTCAAATTCACATAATGTTATCAATGAAGTAGATTCGGAATTGATCATTAGAGAAGCCAAGAAAATATGCAATGGAACTTCTCCAAATAAAGTGTTGAAGCATTGGAAGCTTTTGTAGTACTTTCACCATATCTACTCCCACCTGCAAACCCTAAAAACTATTAGATTTATCCATGTGAAAAGGAAAGTTAACATGTTAGTGGATCATTTGACAAACAAAAGAGTCACCAATAAGGACAAGGATTCTCGGCATGCTTGGGATTTGTTACCTCCAGGAAAAATGTGGGAGGAATGTATTTGTCAGGAAAACATAGATATGGAAGTATGGATTAATAGGATGGATCGAAGGGGTTCAGGAGACAGGTGGGATGGAGATCCCTAAACAGTCTGCCATTTTTGGTTTTGGCTGCAATCCAAAGCTCTATTTTCTTTCGGTTTGGTGGTGAAAGGACTAACTCGGGAAGTACCACAGGTTTGGTCGTCCATTTTTATTTTTCTTAGATGGTGTTTGACAAATAATATGGGAGGAAGGCTCAAGAACTTCCCGCTAGATTGGATTAATGGTTTCTGCTTGGCAAAAAGAGCATGCAAGCTTTTCTGTGAGACAATAGATTCAAAAACCACTAGTGGTATATCGGGCAGGGTACAAGTGGTTTTTGGTTTTTTGAGGTTGGCCCTCGATTCCACTCTTCGTGTGACACGTTGTGGCGAAGAGGTGAGAGAAAACTACCCTCATCGAGTGGTTAACCCTCACACTACTTGTCCACCTGATATCTACGAAGACCATCGAATCCAAGTCAGGTGATCAATGGTGGAGATTTATTCGTCTTAGTTGGTTTGGTGTTTCGGACACGATAGAGTTTATAGATCTGGGCTTTAAGTTTTCACTGAGTCCGTAAGAAAGTTTTTAGTGTGGTTTTTTGTTGCCATTCTTGTGGACCCTCGAAGGGTCATTTGTGGGATTTTGTGGGCGTCGGTTCTATGTACCCATCTTCCAAGGATTTTAGGATGCTTTTGGTACATGTCAGTACGACCAGATGGTGGATTTTTTTCTTTTTTCCCAAAGTGTTTGGCTGAATCTCACCGTGTTATAGATATTTTTGGGCACTTCAACCCCAATCATAAATGTCCATAAACTAAGGGCTCCTATGTCCCTAAAAGTGTTGCTTCACTACCTAAAGGAACAAGGTCAACTAATTACATCATCTCCCAGAAGTTCTCCATTGAAAACTTCTCATAAATGGTCAAAACTGGA
This sequence comes from Pinus taeda, assembly GCA_000404065.3. Lineage (NCBI taxonomy): Eukaryota > Viridiplantae > Streptophyta > Pinopsida > Pinales > Pinaceae > Pinus > Pinus taeda. The sequence goes on from APFE031019339.1 coordinate 7,741, forward strand.
CCATACTGAAAGTTCAATGCAGAGAGTGTGATGCATATCACCTTCCCAGTGTACAAGGTGCAATGCATACTGATTTTCTCCTCTGTAGGGTGTGATGGTCAGGAATGGACAAATGGCAGGGACAAAAATGTGAGGCGGAAGATCATGGAATCTTCTAGAAGCTTCCCTTTGACACTTGCCTCTCCATTTTCAACCAGGGATGAATAAGAGATCATCATTCTCCAAGTGGAAGCAGGAACTATCAGAGAGAAGACACTAATCAAGATCCCAAAAGATGACTCACCTCTCTGTAATCATCTATATATGGATCCCTCATCACAGAGGTCCAGAGGCTGGAATTTTGTGTATCTTATAGAGAAGTGTTGTTGGTTTTCTGGTGTACATTCATAGTGTTGGGTGATCTAAGCTTTGCTTGAGGTGAAGAAGGGCTTTCTAGCTGGAGGATGATGCTGGGTCAGAACATATGGTTGTAATCCTCTTGCTACTTTTCATCTTAATAAAGCTATTCAATTTTTCCTCCATATTCTTGTGTACTTGTTTATATATGCATTTGTATGGTTAACGCACATCTGGTCCTATGTTATTTATGAATATAGATCCTTTTTCTTCGATAGAAGTATGTTGATGTGATTCCACAGGTCCTCTTTGAAGCTGGGCAGATGAAGAAGAAGTGGCAAAGCTCTATTAGGAAGGAGAGGAAATCAAGCGCAAGACTAAGGTTGGTCTCCTTGGTTCTCCTCTTGTCTATTTTCATACGAAAGTAGACTTTACTTGTTTGTTTCTAAGATAGCCACCCATCTTAGTGGGAATAGCAGCATCCGATTGGACACTATTCCCAGTAACACACCATCACACACCTGGACATACTTAAGGGTGTAAGTGGTGAATTCAATTGGTTTTCATATGAAGGTGTTGGAATAAACTCCTGGGATTTTACTCATGGCTATTTATGTCTATGTGTTACCTGTAGGTCTTGCCTGGTAATGTTTCAAAACATAATATCAAGCTTGAATACACACACACACACACACAATCTAGTGGTTTAGGGATAAACAATTCTGATAGTCAAGAGACCACTAGTTGTGTGAAATATGTGGAGACTGAGATAAATGACCAACTATGATGCATCATGGGTGACCTTCTGCCCCATGGATAATGGTGATGAATGTCATATGGTGATGAAATGTTTAATATGTGGAAGTTGCATTGCAATCCAACGACTCTCCTTCTACCTACGCATATAAATAGAGAGTTTCTCAAGGCAAGGAGATTGGCTTGTAACACAGATCCTACCTAGTAATTATGCACATAATTCATCTTCATATGACTTCATGGGGACTGCTTTGAAACCTATGTCAATTATAATTGTTATTCTAGTGTATATATATTTTTAGGTCCCTATAAAACTAGTGTAGCCCCCTTATTGTTATTGTTAGTGCATCCCCCATATTTTTATTGTTGTGCCCCATAAAATCCCACTATTGTTATTATTGTGCCATTACATTATTATTTTTATGTAGGCTCTGATTATATTTTGACCCCTTAGACTCATATATATACAAAGGAGATCTTGTCATTTGTATCATCCAAGAATTGTTCATTTATGTAATGTGAAAGAGGTTTCCCCCTCGAAGAGGATACTTTTTAAGTTGTCGATCTATCTTTTTGTGAGCTGGTTACATAACATTTGGTATAAAAGCTTTGGATTCTAGGGTTTCGCTGCTTCAAACAGGTCATCGTGGCATTTTCACTATAAAAAAAATTTCTACGAAGCTTCAGAAGCAAGATGGAGTCGAAATCTTGGTAAACGTTTTACCGAAATTTCACATCTTGGTTCACTATACTTTTAGAGATATGGTCTGAAGAAGTTAGGGTTTTTTCATGTTCCAGAATTCAGACTCAAACAAGTGACCTAGGGAAAAGTGACATAACTTTCATTTAAGGAATCATATTTGAATTTTATAAAAAGTGGTGAAAATTTCACGGACTATAGTTTTTTGTGTAGCTATTTCAAGGTCGAAGGCTGAAACAGTGACATTTGGCATCCCATACAACTTTTCTCTACTGAACTTGTCCATAATCAGGTCATCGTGGGAGATTTGTCATAACTTTATATTGAATAATCCAATATTGGTCTTACTTGTGGCAATGGAAAGAAGATTCAGAGGGCTAAGATATGACCAAATTTTAGACTTTGGAGATCCGAAATTACAGAGTTACAACCGTTTCAAGATCAAGCTCCTAAAAAGCAAGAAAAAGGAGTGTATTTTTTAATTTTCATAAATTTAGTTGAAAAATAAATTTGAAGTGATTCAAAGGGAATATTGAAGCATATATATCAGTATTTGGTTTTAAAATTACTCCCAAACAAAATAATTCTACACCCATTAATCCCTCATAAAGTTCTAATATGACACATGAAGAAGAAGAATTGCAACATGACATCTCAAATTTACGGGACCAAGTGCAACAAATTTCACTCTCACGAAGAGCAACCAAAGATGACATGGAGGGCTTAAAAGGGGACATGGATGGTATAAAAGGAAACATGTATGGTTTAAAAGGTGACATGGATGGGTATAAAAGGAAACATATATGTTTTTAAAGTAGACATGGATGCGATGAATGTCAAGTTGGAAGGGTTGACAAAGTTGTTGCAAGAAAGTCTTCCCGATGGTGACAAGGTAATCCATGAAAATCAAGATGAGGATAAAAGGAATATGAATTATGATTTTAGAGACTCCAATGTGTGGTTTAAGAACCACCATATTCTTAATATATATATGAGGAAGTTTGATGGCAAGGATTCGGTAACTTGGATACCACACATGGAGCAATAGTTTGATCTACACGATGTACAACCATAACAGAAGATACATATTCCATTTTTATATATAGAACCCAATCATTTTGTATGGTATATATGGGTTTGTTCTTGTAAACCACTTGTCACCTGGTCAATTTTGACAGAGGAAATGATAGCACATTATGAAGATACAAAGAGAAAGACCTTCTTTAGCCAATTCATAAATCTAAAACAAAAGGGTTCAATGGCAGAGCACATTGAAGACTTCAAAAAATTGAATATTCAAGTAACTGATATTCTATATGGGTATAGGATTGATGTATTCGTAGGGACTTTAAAATATAACATCTAAGATGAGGTTTTCCTTTGGGAACCTGATTCATCGGAGAAGGCATTCAAGGTGGCAAGAAAAGTTGAAAGCAAAATTATGGAAACAAGGAATTTTACCACTCACGACTATAAAGATGGAAGTTTTGTTGCTCCTAGTCTTCCACAACCTACAAGGTTGACACCACAAAAATTGGAGGAAAAAAGAGAAAATGGCTTTGTTACAATTGTGATAGAAAATACACTAAAGTTCAAAAGTATGCTGAGAATAAATTATTCTACATAGATTGTGAAGAGGACGAAGAAAAGGAACAAGAAACATTAAAAGAGGAGGATATACACCAGGAACCAACCCCAGATAAAGAAGAAATGAATCCTACCATATATTGTAATGCATTAGAAATAATTAACACTCCTCAAACTCTCAAGATAGAATGATATATCAAGAAGAAAAAGCTAATAGTGTTGATTGATTTAAGTAGTATCTGCAATTTTTTCATTGTAAGATAGCTAAGGAATTGAATTGCTTCCTATATCCAACACCATAGTGTCAAGTGATGGTTGCAAATGGAGGAACTATAAATTTCTCTAGAAATCACCATAATATCAATCTAACCGTGGGGGAATATGCATTAATATTCCAATGTTTTCCATTCCAATGGGCAGTGCAAATATTGTACTAGGAGTCCAATGGTTACAATCTTTGGTGATGGTAGCTTTCAATTTTCAAGCATTTTTCTTGATATTTTTTGGGAAGGAAAGGAATTTGAACTAAGGGGTGTTGTAAGGAAACTAGGAAAGATAATTAGCTCTAATGGCATGACAAATATTCTAAAGAAAGAACAATGGAGTGTAATTGCACAATTATGCTCACTAGGGGTTCAAATATCAAAATCGTCTATTTCTCGAGATCTCCAAAAAGTCTTGGACAATCATTCCAAGGTGTTTGAGACTCTCAAAGGACTCCCACCTATTCGTGATCATGATCATGTTATTCATTTGATTCCAGGAAGTGTTCCTGCAAACATTGGGCCTTACAATTATCCTTATGCCCAAAAGAGTGAAATTGAGCGTATGGTTACAGAAATGCTAGAGGCTAGTACAATTTGCCTAGTCAAAGTTCTTTCTTTGCTCCATTAGTATTTGTGCACAAGAAGGATGGATCATGGTGTATGTGTCAGTATTATAGGGACCTCAACAAGGTCACTATTAAAGAGAAATTTCCCATTCTTTTCATTGATGAATTGTTGGATGAATTACATGGAGTAATTTACTTCACCAAGTTGGATCTTCGTTCATGATATCATCAAATTATAATGAAGACAAAAGACATTTTGAAAACAATATCCATAACCCATGAGGGTCATCATGAATTTTTTATCATGCCTTTATGCCTTACTAATGCACCTTCCACATTTCAAGGTTTGATGAATTCCATTTTCAAACCCTTCCTTAGAAAATTTGTGTTAGTGTTTTTTGATGATATACTAATCTACTGCAAGTCTTGGAAGGACCATGTTCAACATGTTGACAGGGTGCTCAAACTATTGTAGGAGAAACAATTATATGAAAAAACCTATGAATGTTTCTTTCGAGTACTAGAGGTGGAATATTTGGGTCATATTGTATCTCATGAGGGTGTTAAGGTAGACCCTTATGAAATTAAAACCATTAAGGAATGGAAAATCCCCACAACCATAAAGCATCTTCAAGGTTTTATTGGGTTTATAGGGTATTATTGCAAGTTTGTTAATAATTAAGGGAGAATAGTGGCACCTCTCACATCATTACTGAAGAAAGATGCATTTTCTTGGACTCTAGAAGCAATGAAGGCCTTTGAACATCTTAAAGAGGCAACGTGCCAAACACCAATCTTAGCTACGCCAGACTTCACAATTTTTTTTATTATGAAATGTGATGCCTCAAGAAATGGAATTGGTGTTGTTTTAATGCAAGGAGGACCCATTGCTTTTGAAAGTCATCCAATCAAAAGAAAGGATTAACAAAAACCTATTTATGAGAATGAAATTGATGAGCCTCATCAATAGGTAGATTATATGGACCTTAATCCCACTCTCTAGCTTATTAAAATCATATTTGTTCACATTTCTTTACATATTTTATTATATTTTGCTTAGTGAGAAGGGTAAAGGTGAGATGTTATGTCATGTGGCCTAATGTGCATTAATTGCAGGATTTGGAGCAGTTTTTGGCTAATTTAAGTGTCAGAACTCGAAGTAGACAAGCAATAGGGATTTTAGGAGATTGGATCTCTCTTCTTAACTCCTCAATTTGATCAGGTGCTCAAAATTCAAATTTGTCAGATCAGTGTGGAACTTGAACGATCGCGTAGTGCTCATTAACCCGAATTCGTCACAACTTGTTTTGTGCGAACCAGACTCCATATGCTCCCATAAACATGTTATGTTTGTTTTCCTAAAGAGGTGAATTTTTAAAAAAATATGCAGGCAGCCCAGTCAGCAATCTGTGCTACTAAAGTGGCACTAATTGGGCATGCCTACATGGCAGGGTGACTATGCATATAATTGTTTACCTCCATCGAATTAGATGGTGCCAAGTGGCACAATTTCATTGATGCAGATTTGGACAAATTTCATTGGTTGGTTGGTGGCCGCCACATGGCAACCCAAGGGCCACCAAAAATTCGGTAAGGTCCAAGCAGTAACGTGCGGGGGTCGAACCCGCGACCTCCAAGTGACAACTCCAAGTCATTACCAACACACCACACGATAGTTCTTATTAATTATTGTTGTCGGCACATATTTAAAGTTAACGTCTGGTGCCATCCAGAAAAGGGGCCAGCCCCTGGGCGCGTTCCACCCAATGAAACCACAATGGAACAGAGTAAGGGGCCAACTGGCTAGGGCGGGCCATTGGCCTTACCCTGGGCATGCGGCCCTCAATGTGGCCAAAAATTTTGGGATTAAGGCCTCATTGGGAATTTAATCCGTCTAACAAATTCACTCGAATTAGGTGAAATCAGCATTTAGTTAGCGGAATTAGAGGCGAAATTGTAGGATGATGCCAGATTTTGGGGAAATTGAGGTGCGATTAGCAAAAATATTTGGGGAAGCCATAACTTCTTCAGTTTTTGACCAAATGAGGAGCAGAAAGAGGCTAGACAAGCATTTTTGGGCATTTTGGAGCCATTGGAATAGGTTTCAGAGCTGTTTGAGAATTGTAAATTGATGCATTCACACTTTTGAGCATAATGAGAGGTCCAAGCCATTGGAAGCTGGACCAAGGAGACGTAGCCAAGGAGGGGTGAACTCCTTCATCATTTGTTGTTGTGATACTATTTATGTGATGTTCTTGTATGTTATATTATTTTGTTCAGTCATTTGTTTATGTTAATTTGTACGTGAAATTTACATAAAAACACTTAAAAACTCATGTTAAACTTGCAATTAACCTCATGAATCCTTAAGCACTTTTACATATTCTAAAGAGGAATTTAGTACAACAAAACTAATTTTCCCATTCATATCAAGTTTGGTATCATAGCTCTTAGTTTTCTTTGTGCAAGGAGGATTTAACTGTTTGCAAGTGAATGTGATGCTTACAAGGTTGAAGCTCAAGAGAGGAGAAGGAAAGCTGGTTGAAGGTCTTGAAGTTGGGTCAAGGAGAAGGAGTGCAAGATTGCCACAATATCCACCACTAGTTCTACCTCAAATTGCAGTTGAAGCTTTAGTAAGCATGTCACATGAAGGAGAGACTACAAATATGACAGAGGATGAGAACGTTTTTAGGAAGGCTTTCTTTGACATGACAGAGATGGTGAAAGTCCTCTATGAAGAGAGGAATATAAGACTGCAGGGTGGAATCTCCAAGCCGACAAAAGGAGAAGGTTCTTAAGGAGGAGGAGGTAATGGAAATGAAGGTAAACCTCCACCATCTCCACCATCATCTTCATCTTCATCTTCACAGGCATCTTCATCCTCTTCCACTAATACAACCCTTACTCATACTCATCAACATACCTCAAAAGGAATTGGTAAAACACCCTTATTAAAACTTGATGTTAAATTTGAGCTTCCTATGTATAGTGGTGAAGTGAATGCAGAGAAGCTTGAAAATTGGGTTCGCTAGTTGGAGTTTTATTGCAAATATCAAAACCTTCAAGATGATGACACAAAGATTCAACTAGCTTCCTTGATACTGGATGGTGCAACACTAGTATGGTGGGAAGCCAAGACACAAGAAGAGATAAAAAAAAAAATATGGTAAGATCTAATTTTCTTGGTCTGATTTCATTGCTACAATTAAAAGACAGTTTTACCCTCTAGCATATATGCAGAAAGCCATCATGAATTGGCAGAACTTTAGACAACTGAACGGTAAAAATGTGAAATATTACACCCAAGAATTTAGAAGAAGGTCTCTAATGTTAGGTGTCGATTTTCAATCACAAGACACAATGTTGAAATATATATGGGGTTTACAAAGTTACCTTAGGCATACTATCCTTATGTTTAATCCCAATATTCTAGATGAGGTTTGTGTGCAAGCCACTCATATTGAGGCAAGAGGGAAAAATATTCTATAAGAGGGTAAAAAGAAGCCATTTAAGGGTGGTGTTGACGGTGCTGGACCCACCAACATCAGGGGATCTCCCTAATATGAAGTCCCAACCATACCTCACACCATTTGGTGTAGAAGTCCCATCTAGTACAATGGCCCGATTTCCATTATCTTAAAGATATGCCTTAGCTCTTGCTTGTCAGCACGTGAGAGTGGTCTTCTTTGTCTAAGAACAATGAGGTTCACATGTCTGGTGAGTGCTAGTGTTAATTGTGTCAAGTCCCTTTCACCGTAGAGAGAGAGGGTGGAAGTGAGTCTCCAGTCGAAAGGGAAGAATCCCAACTCTGTCAGAGACACACAACACAATAGGACATGCACAACTTCTGGAGGAGTAGTCCACACGGATGCGGCAGTCACAACAAACAAGAGAAGGTAGCATGTACAACACCCAGCGGAGTAGTCCACATGAGTGTGACAGTCGTTATAACAAGTCTATGGGGAAGGTTATGTCTAATGTCCAGTGAGGTAGCCCACACAGGAAAGAAAACATTAACAACTCACACAACACATTTTCATAAATAGATGTATTAGAGCAACTGAAAGAGTTCAATTGTCTTAACATAGATTAAATAAACATGCATTACAAGTGTTCAATATTAGTCTTACAAACAATTACAATACATGTGTGAAAATGTGATGGCATGTTAACAGGCTTCTTAATTAAGTGAAAGTTCCAAGACACATCGGTACACCATTACATCACTAACCCCGTGGGTGGGGTGTTGGAGCCACTGCTCGCTCCTCAAAGAAATGATTACAGACTCTCAAGGCTATGTGTGAGGAGCCAAGGTGAAAAGTCCTTTGCATGTACAAATGAGGGCTATTTATAGACAAGGGTAAAACTGGCCCTTGTGACTGTTCGAATTCCTTCATGACTGTTTGGATTTCATGAATATTCAAATTACAAGTGGGTTTCTTGGACTTCCACATTACATTACATTGATTTACACAGTATGGCCCACAATAGTGATGTGGCCTGACATGACTCGATATGACAACAATGGTATGTTGATTGTTGTTGGTGTGCATGTTGAGCTACAGTGTTGCTGAGTGATTGATGTCCTCTTGGTGTATCACATCTTCACCTTTGCATGGTCGGGTGTGCGGAGTCCTCGATGGTCATTGGATTCGCTTGATGTTGCATGTGCATGTTGCTCCTTGCCTATGCTTTGGCATGCTTGACATGTTCGTATGTTCGCGAAAATTACATGTTCATCTGTTCGTCCGTCTATGAACACATCTTCGCATGTTCATTCATCCGTCCGTTCGCAAACACATCTTCAAATGTTGTATTTTTGTGAACACATCTCTTTGCATGCATCGTTTGTTCGTCCACTAGTGAACATGTTCTTTTGCATTTACTCCCCTTATTCATCCCATCTTTCGTCGCATCATGTTCCTTCATGTACCTGTATTTGCAGTCACTCATGATGAGATGACATCAAATCCATAAATATCCTAGTCTACCATGATGCATGACCATTTTCATATGTAGGTGACCGGGATAGCGGACAATGTTGCGAAATCGCGCGAGGCGAGTTTCGAGCTGGGATGCAGGCTCCGGGCGCTGCTGATGAAAACTACACAGAAGTCACTGGGAGACTGAGATGGGCATTCTAGATCGATAGTGACTATCTTTAGGACCTGGCTCAGCCAAAGGACAAATCCACGCAATTTTTGGGAGAATCAGTGGGGGTTGCAAGAGGACTAGGCAAGCAGGATCTGCACAATTTCTAGAGTGAGTGGGAAGTGGGATCTTTGCAGCAAAAACTACCAGTCCTTAGAGGACACTGATTACAGACTATGGGAGCTTGGTAGCAAAAACTGTGCAGTTCCTGGAGGGAGCTTGCAGCAGGCTGTTGAGAGTTGCTGGCGGGAAAAACTATTCAATTCCTGGGAGGCTGACTTGCTGACCACCTCTATGCAGTTTCTATGCTAATAAAACTACTCGGCTATAGAGGGCTTGCTCAGGAAATCTACATAGTTTTCTGGGTGAGTAGGCAGCCAGATGACCAGGTGGTTGGCTAGGAAAACTGTGTAGTTTTTTGAGGGAGATATGGATGGGCACTTGGTGATTGTTTGACCTGTCTGCGCAATTTTCTTAGTCAGCGGAGCCAGCAAGTTTTGTATCCTTGTGCAATTTTTGAGGGAAGTCAGTCCCAGGATGACTGCCTGGTCAAAATATTTGGTTGACTAGCAGGAGGGTTGATTGATCAACTCGTGGGTAGCGCAACTTGGAATGTCTTGTTGGATGTTTCTGTGTTGTTCTAGATGACATTCGATCGAGTCAATGATAGGGTGAAGGTCTAGCTGTTAGAGGGTGATCTAGTTGTTAGAACTTCAACAAAAAATGACCAAGTGTGTGTGCGAGTGAAATTGTGCATATGTGACCTTGCAAGAACACATTCATGTAACTTGATGAAAAGACGCCTCAAACTATCAAGACACACATGGTCAACATGAGTGGCCGATGGTGCGAGCGACAAGCATGACGCTTGTGATAGATCGTTGAACGACCGCGTCGACGCTTGTGCAACACTACATATAACTTCGTGTGTGAGCTCAAAAAATGTATACATAGACAACACAACATGTACACATGAAGCGAAGACCTTATGCATGACCAGAACATGGTTGAAAGCATGACATAGAAATCAGCATGCAGAAGACGAGAGTTGGTCGAACAAGTGAAAACGAATCACAACATGTAGAAGTAACACATAAAGTGACTTTTTGTGTTTGCACAAATGCATGTTACTAAGGACAAGGTGATATGACAATGTTAGGCAGTCTTGCAAACTCAACTAATGTTCCGTACTTACCATACTTACCCTCAAGATGATCACGCATTTAATGGAGTTTGCATGTGGTCTTGATATTTTCCATTACTCGGTTCCTTGGTCCTTCTCCTCAACTCCTTGGAAGTGATTTCAACATGTTGCCTTTTCCTATAGTCACTGAGAGGTAGATCTGCATAATTTCAGTAGACAATGATTGTTTCCGGAATGAGGCCCTCAGAGGTCCATCTGCGCAACTTCTGAGTGTAGTGCAGCTAGACTGCTCTGCATATTTCATGAGAGTAGTGTTGGCTGCCTGAATGGTATATGCAATTTTGGGGAGAAGTGATCATTGGGGCCTCTGCAGGCTACAGGTTTCAGTAGGCAAGTGAAAATGGTGTCTTTTCATGCTCTGGAGTTTCAGAAGGCAATGGAAGTTGGTGGTTGCAGAAGCAAAGCGCATAGTTCCAGGAAGCTAGATGAGGCTAGGCTGCTTGGGAAAATGGCTAAGTTTGAGATCAGTGAAACATATGCAAACATTGATAGGACTCGACTGTGTTCACACACGGACATTTAGTGACAAAACATGGACCATCCAGAAAACATAAGACATACTTTTCTTGATGCAGCAATATTTGTGACATGAGTGTGTGAGGTGAGTGTAAAACATCCCTATGTGATGACAAGCACACATATGCACCTAATTCCCTTGAAGCAAGACAACATTCCCTTAGTATGAGAAACAACAACCCCTGTGCCCAAACATGACATATGATGCATAAAGATGAGAACGCAAAAATCTCTCTAGGATCAAGGAGAGGAGCTTGAAATAATCAGCTTACCAACAAATGACAAAGGATGATCATTCAAAAGATCCAAATTAGGCTCTGAAATTTGCATGCGAGTCAAAATTTTGGAGGGTGGTTGTAGCCGCTACAACACTTGGCGACACGCTGGTAGAAATCCAACTCTATGTATGAAACTTGTTTCATGAAAAGTGAGTCTAACCCTTCCGAAACTATTATTCGATTCTTTTATCATCATAGTTCCCACATGAGCTTGGTTGAAAGATGTAGTCCTTACCATTCTCTTTATCGGTCAACACACATTCCAAGCCAAATCAACCCAGTTGTTTTGATTAGGGATGAGGGGTATATTGGTGCACAAGTAATACGATAGTCAAAGTTTAAGTTTCATCTTTGGTGTTTCTCCACTGCCAATAGGCTTGGATAGTACCCCAATGGAGTCACACAGGAGCACAAGCATCACTCCACTGCCATCGAGCCTGGTCAATACCCCAACAGAGTTACTTTCATCACCTCTCTGTGCAAGAAGCCTTTCTCTTATTTCACATTATTCATTTATTTTTTTTGTGTAGGCACTTATTTAGTTCAGAGGCATAAGAGGGATCCTAACTTATTGAGAGAAAAAAATGTTTTACCTTCAAAGAAGTATGTTATGTATACCTTTGACATACTTGTTAAGGTTTTCCCCCTCACCTTACTCTACTTGAATGAGCTGAAAAGGGTTAACCCAAAAAAACCAACTAGAGTAGGTGGTTCTAGTTAGAGCGCAAGCGTTGTGTTTCACCAAGACTCACTCTGAACATAACATATTTTTCGTCAAGGCATCATCAACTGAAAACAACAAGTTCTTCGTAAGGGAGAGGACAACAAATAACCAAATGTTGATAGTTGTACAGTCCTCTTAGATTCGCCCGAATTGTCTCAAGAGACAAACACGACTTCACAAGAGGCTAACCTACGGGTACAAGCAAGCGAAGAAATAAAAAATAAAAAAGCATAAGTAAAGCAAAGGAAAAACAGGTAAGCAAAGTAGACAATCAAGCAAACCAAAGCAAGTAAGTAAGCAATCAAACATGCAAACCAGAATGCAAAGCAAAGCAAATAAAAGCAAGGAAGCAACACCATTCCTACTCCTATGCTAAATAGTGCATGGGTCTACTCATATAAAGTGATACTTCCAATGCAGCCACCGGTGCATTGGTCGACCCATGTTGGTGAAGGCATGGTTCGCGAACAACACAGTCCTATGAACAAGCAAACATGTAAGATATAACAATGAAGACAAACACACCCTGAGTTTAAATGTGTCCACAGAACATAAGTGAGTGCAAGCACATGACATGCAATCCGTGGACTTACCATAGTGTTGTGCAACATTGTGTGCAAATGTTAAGCATATGCATACTCTTGACTGTGACATGCAAACAAATGAGAGAAACAAAGATAACTTGCGTCGCACACGTGTGCTTGCTGTGTAATATTCCTCCAATGCATAAGTGATGGGATCATGTAGTTCGAGTGGAGGAAGAAAAATATGAGTGTTGGATTAATCTTTAGTGCATACAGATGAGTGATGAGGAGCCTTAGGTGTTTCGCAAATTTTTTTATCAGGAGTGGAACTAACCTCGGGACAGCAAGGGCCTGACATAACCATCAACTCAGGCTGAAGTGCCTTGACAGCCTGCTAGGTTCCCACTTCATCAATAGATAGATCATCGGAGACCAATGTCTTAGACAGATTAACAACAAGTGAATCAACATCGTGACCAGATGAAGTACATAGATCACGACAATCAAGATAATAAAATTCAGGATGTTTGTCGACATCCTCATAATATGATGAATCACACAAAGGGGTAGATGGGAAGCAAGAATATTCACCCTCTACGTTTTCAGAAAAAGCAAATGAAAAATCAAGTGGATGTTCAATGAATGATTTTTCCTCTCTGCTATTAAATGATGGACTAAATTCTGGTGTGTTTAGCGAGTGATCAGCAATGGGTGCATCCGTAAACGGGGATACACAAGCAAAATCAGGGATGGCAAAATCACTGAATATTTTAGGGAAAAGCAGAGGAGGAACGGATAGAAGGGGCTCATCCTTCACCGTGGGTTGATGTTCAGGATCCTAGTCATAGTCTTCATGAATGATAGTGCAGGTTGGTTGTGCGACACCAACTTCGTCAATAGCTTGAACCTCATTCACAACATGTGTAGAGTCTGGAATGGAAGAACACAAGATAGTGCAATACAGAGGATAAGCAGAACACAAAGATGAAGGTTGAGGTAAAAGATGCATGTGACAACCCATGGGCTTTGCAACCAAATCTACGCGAAAATTAAGAGAAGTTATGTTGGGAGGATGTGACGGTTGAACAGACATGTGTGCATGTTCCCCCACATAACTCTACAGTGGTGAAGCTGTTTGATGAGAGGACGACAGACAGTCACTTGTGATAGTGACCGTGTCCATATGTGATTGTGCAACTCCATCACCGAAGTATGCTGAGAGGGGTTTGAACTTCAACTTCTTCTTGGGATTGACATATTTGGTAAGGCAATATTCAAATTTGTCCATGAGATACTGGAATTTCATCTGACTTTTTGGAGATTCAAATTGCAATATCCGGAAGTGATCCCAAAAATCCATAGGCGATTCTTGGAGTCTTCCGTTGTTTTAACAGTTTTTTGTCAAGAGGTTCTGGATCAAAATGATGGAAAGTAGCTTCAATGAGATCAAAGAACTGGTCAAGTGAGTGCACGCTGCCAGGTGGCAGACTGTTGCACCATCGCTTCGGGGATTCACGAAGTGTGTGTCAAAGTAACACGCTAACCTCTTCTGCATAGAAGTCGTCTGCATCCTCAAGGAATGCATAGAAGTCTTCTAAGTGCTCAAGCCAGGCTACCTCACCTTCACCATCATACGTGAACTCGAACAAGAGATCAAAAAACTCCCTCATGATGTTGAGAGGTTCGGCATGCGAAAAACAACGTGGAGGGATGAGTCTGATAGTATCCATGACAAATGTTGCAAGATTCAAAATAGAATTAGAGGACACAACTTGTGATCTGGCCCTCCTTCTAGCACCAGAATGTTGACGGTTTTGGACCTGCCAACATTAGGGGATCTCCCTAGTATGAATTCCCAACTAGACCTCACACTATTTGGTGTAGGAGTCCCATCTGGTACGATGGCCCAGTTTCCATTATCTTAAAGATATGCCTTAGCTATTGCTTCTCAGCACGTGAGAGTGGTCTACTTTGTCTGAGAACAATGAGGTTCATGTGCCTGGTGAGTGCTAGTGTTACTTGTGTTAAGGCTCTTTCAGTGCAGAGAGAGAGAACGGAAGTAAGTCTCCAGTCGAAAGGGAATAATCCCAACTTTTTTAGAGACACACAACACAACAGGACATGCATATCTTCTGGAGGAGCAATCCACACGGATGCGGCAGTCATAACACACAAGAGAAGGTGGCACATACAACACCCAGCAGAGCAATCCGCACGAGTGCGACAGTCATTGTAACAAGTTTATGGGGAAGGTTTTGTCCAATGAGGAAACCCACACGGGAAAGACAATGATAACAACTCATACAACATATTTTCATAAATAGATGTGTTAGAGAAACCGAAAGAGTTCAATTGTTTTAACACAGGTTAAAGCAAAATGCATTACAAGTGTTCAAGATTAGTCTTAGAACCAGTTACAATACATGTGTGAAAATGTGTTGGCCTATTAACATGCTTCTGAATTAAGCGAAAGTTCCAAGACACATTGGTACACCATTACATCACTAACCCTATGGGCAGGGTGTTAGAGCCACTGCTCTCTCCTCAAAAAAAATATTACAAACTCTCAAGGCTATGTGGGAGGAGCCAAGGTGAAAAGTCCTTTGCATGTACAAATGAGGGCTATTTATAGCCAAGGGTAAAACTGGCCCTTGTGACTATTCAACTTCCCTTGTGAATGTTTGACTTTCATGACTCTTCATATTACAAGTGGGTCTCTTAGACTTCCACGTTAAATTACATTGATTTACATAGTATGGCCCACAGTAGTGATGTGGCCTAACATGACTCATGACACGACTTGAAATGACAACACTTGTATGTTCATGATACTGCTGGTGTGCATGTCGAGTTGCAGTGTTGCTGAGTGATGGATGTCCTCTTGGTGTATCACAGCTTCACCTCTGCATGGCTAGGTGTGTAGAGTCCTTGATGCTTATTGGGTTCACTTGATGTTGCATGTGTGTGTTTCTCCTTTCCTACGTGTTGGCATGCTTGACATGTTCGTCTGTTAGTGAAAGTTTCATGTTTGTTCATTCGTCCATCTGTGAACTCATCCTCGCATGTTTGTCCATCTGTCTGTCTACAAACACATCTTCGCATGTCGTTTGTTTGCGAACACATCTCTTCACATGCGTCGTTTGTTCATCCATTTGGATGTACTCCCCTTATTCATCCCATTTGTCGTCACGTCATGTTCCTACATGTACCTGTATCTGCGGTCCCTCATGATGAGACGACATTAAGTCCATAAATCTCCTAGTCTACCTTGATGCATGATCATTTTTGGATGGAGGTGATTAGGAGAGCGGACATGGTTGTGAAACCGCACGAGGCAATTTTCGAGCTGGGATGTGGGCTCTGTGCACTACTGATGAAAACTGCGTAGAATTCAGCGGAAGACAAAGACAAACATTCTGGATCGGCAGTGATTGTCCATGATATCTATCTCAGTTGGAGGACAAATTTGTGCAATTTTTGGGAGAAGCGATGGGGACTGCATGAGGAATGGGTAGGCAGGATCTACACAATTTCTAGAGTGAGCGAGCATTAGGAGCTTGGCAGAAAAAACTGCACAGTTCCTGGAGGGAGCTGGCAATGGGAGCTTGGCAGCAAAACTTGCACAGTTCATGGAGGGAGCTAGCAGGGGGTTGCTGGCGGGAAAAATTGCGCAGTTGCCAATAGGTTGACCTACTGACCACCTCTGTGTAGTTTCTTAGCTAAGTGAACTTCTAGGCTACAGAGGGCTTGCTCAAGAAATATGCACATTTTTCTGGGTGAGCAGTCGGTCGGCTGACTGGGTGACTAGATAGGAAAATTGCATAGTTTTTTGAAGGAGACAGGGACAGGCACTAGGTGACTGTCCGACCTGTCTATGAAATTTTCTTATTCAGATGAGCGGGCAAGGTCTGCAGCCTCTATGCAATTTTTGAGGGGAGTCGGTCTCAGGGTGACTACTCGATCAAACTCTCTGTTTAACCAATAGGAGGGTTGATTGATAAACTTGCAGGAAACATAGCTTGGAATGGCTTGTTGGAAGCGATTTCAACATGTCCCCTTTTCCTGTAGTCATTGAAAGGTAGATCTGTGTAATTTTAGTGGACACTGACAGCTACCGGAATGAGGCTGTAGGAGGCTCGTATATGCAACTTATGAGTGCAATCCAGTTGGACTGCTCAGCGCATTTATGGAGACAGTGCTGGCCACCTGACTGCTTTGCGCAATTTTGGGGAGCGATGCTAGCTAGGGCCTCTACGGCCTATGGGGTTTCAACAGGAAATGGAAAATGGTGTCTTTGCTCACTGTGGCATTTCAGCAGGCAAGAGAAGTTGGTTGCTGCAGAAGAAAAGCACATAGTTCTAGGAAGCTGGATGAGGCTAGGTTTCTTGGGAACATTGGTAATTGTGAGATCAATGAAACATATGCAAACATTGATAGGACTCGACTGTGATCACACACAGAAATTTAGAGACAGAACGTGGACCATCCAGAATACATAAGACATACTTTTCTTTATGCAACAATCTTCATGATGTGAGTGCATGAGGTGAGTGTGAAACATGTCTATGTGATGACAACCACTCATATGCACACAATTCCCTTGAAGCAAGACAACATTCCCTTAGTATGACAAACAGCAACCCCTGTGCCCAAAAATGGCATATGCTGCATAAATATGAGAACGTAGACAACTCTCTAGGATCAAGGAGAGGAGCTTGAAATCATCAACTTACCGACAAATGACCAAGGATTATTGATCACAGGATCTAAAGTAGGCTCCAAAGTTTTCGTGCGAGTCAAAATTTGGACTGTGGTTGTAGCTGCTACAACAAGT
Source organism: Pinus taeda (assembly GCA_000404065.3). Classification (NCBI taxonomy): domain Eukaryota; kingdom Viridiplantae; phylum Streptophyta; class Pinopsida; order Pinales; family Pinaceae; genus Pinus; species Pinus taeda. Next base: position 25,183 of record APFE031019339.1, read on the forward strand.
GGAGAGAAAGGAAAGGGTTTCAAAGGAAATAAAAACACATCCATTAAAAAGGAAGGAGAGAAAAAAGTATCTAAACATTGTTCCAAAGAGGGTCACGATGAAGACCATTGTTGGAAGCTTCATCCAGAGATGAGGCATAAGAAACTCAACAAAAAATGAAAAGAAAAGATAGTTGTAATCATTCAAGAGGATTTGGGATCTAATTCGGGTGATGAAACTAATATTACAGCCATGGGTATAAAAGGAAAAGAATCCACTGCTAGCACTAGTACATCAAATTGTCACACTAGCACTCCAAATGAAGAAACAAGGATTGAATTATTTCATGTGAGGGTTATTGCAAAACATACAAAAATCAACACACTATTTGATAGTGGGTCTCAAGCCAACTTGATATCTGAAGACTTAGTCAAGAATCTTAATCTTGAAACCATTCCACATCCCAAGACATATCCATTGGGTTGGATATGAAAGGACACAAACTTACAGGTTACAATAAAATGTATTCTTTGGTTTGCAATCACAGCAAACTTCATTGACGAAGTTGAATGAGATGTTGTATCACTTGATATTTCAGGAATTATTTTGGGTATTCCTTACCTATATGATAGAAAATAAATCTTTTATCGCCATGAAAACAAGTACCGCTTGTTGAAATATTGTGTGGAGTATATTGTGAGAGCTCATCGCAAGAAACTAAATTTTTTATTAGTTAATGTAGGGCAAATGAAAAGACTACTTAATTGAAGCAAGAATTTAGTTCTTCTTATGATCAAACCAAAGAATGATGTTAATTATGAAGTCTTTGAAGGTTGTGATACAAAATTGAAATCTGATGTGATTGAGGCAATTAATAAAAATGATGAGATGTTTCAGGTACCAAAGGGATTACCTCCCAAGGGGGAAATCCAACATGAAATACCATTGCAGAATAATTTCCATATTTCTAACATTGGCATGTACAGGATGTCAATAATGAAAAATTCAGAAATACAAAAGAAAACCCAAGAGTTGTTGAACAAAGGGATCATCCGACCATCTCCTTCGCCATATGGGTCACCTTTTGTTTTGGTACCCAAGAAGAATGGAAAGCATGTCACTAAGTGGAACTTAAGGAGTGGCTACCATAAAAGTAAAATTGTTGAAGGAGACACATGGAAGATGGCATTCAAAACAAAGCAAGGTTTGTTTGAATGGCTAGTTATGATTTTTGGTCTTAGCCATGCTCCTACTACTTTCGTGCATATGATGAATGATGTATTGGAGCCATTTATAGATGGCATAGTCTATTTAGATGGCATCTTAGTTTTTCGGAAAACCTCTTGGTTAACATGTCATGCCTGTGAGAAAAGTACTTGATGTCTTGAAGAAATAACAATTGTTTTTGAAGACGTCAAAGTGTGAATTCCGTAAAACTTATTTGGTGTGCTTGAGGCATATTGTTGAAGGAGGTGAGTTGAAGATAGACCCCTCCAAGGTCGATGTCATGATGAATTTTCCAACACCCAAGACAGTCACTGGAGTAATAATTTTTTTGGGAACAACCCAATATTGGAGAAAGTTTATTGCTAACTTTTCTTCTATCACAACTCATTTGCATGCATTGACTAGTGTGGAAAAGTTCTTCAAGTGGGGAGGAAAGCAACAAAAGGTATTTGATGTCTTGAAATAAAAGATCGATTTAGCTCATTTACTTGCAAGAGACTATGACATGGGTGCAATCCTCATGCAATCTGGTAAGCCCATTTCATGTCATTCAAAAATTTTCAATGGTGCAGTGACAAAGTTGCAACAATCAAGCCACTTTCGACAGATGGGATCCTTACAAAAATTCCACTTGGTCAGCAGGTATAAGAAACGTATATACAACAAGGTTTATGATATGATTTCTAGGCCTATTGTTAGTGCAACTACCTTAATCAAGCATAATTTTGTCTTTCATGAAAGTTATGTTCAACAATATGCATACTTTCAAAATGTACACTTAGGCTTGAGTCAAGAGAACCAAGTAGAGGAATTTGATTACCTTTTGTGTCATAAATTGTTGTACCATCTTGGTAAGAAGGATGTTTCTATTGATGGTGACATGGAAAAATCCAAGAATTTCATTGAACGATTCCAAATGGTACCTCAAACAGTTCAAGATCAGTTTGAAATTAGAGTTAAGGAAAGTACAAAGCAAGGCACGACAAGCATCGTGTAGATCACAAGTTCCAAGTTAGTGATGAAGTTTGGCTTCACATTAGCAAAGAGAGGCTCCAACGAGAAGGTAAAAATCTAAAATCAATTTGATATCGTCCATTCAGAAATATGGAAAAGATTGGTGAAAATGCCTTCAGGTTGGGTTTGCCTTCATATATGCAAATTTATGTTGTTGTTAATGTTGAGAACTTAAGGTTGAATGAGCCTCCTTTGATTGAAGATCAAGGAGAGAATGTTCAAATTCCATCCATTGAAGATTTCTCTCCTGAATACCTTGATGAACTACAACAAGACATCATTCTTGACAGAAGAACAGGGTCTTCAAAACGAGGGAATGTGGATTACCTTCGTGTGGGGCTCAAAGGAATAAATCCTTCCAAATCCAAATGGATCGAGATTGGAAAGGTGAGGGAACTTTATCCTCACCTGTTGAACAACTAAAAATGATCTTTTGGGGTCCAAAAGCTTCCAGTGGGGCGGAATGATCAGGTGCTTAAAAATCAAAGTTGTCAGATCATTGTGGAACCTGAACAACCATGTAGTGCTCATCATCCTTAATCTGGTGCAACTAGTTTCACGCGAAACGGACTCTGTATGCTCCCATAAACATGTTCTGTTTGTTTTCCTAAACAAGCAATTTTGAAAAAAAATATGCAAGCAGCCCAGTGAGCAATCTATACTGCAGACGTGGCATTGACTGGGCATGCCTACATGGCATGGTTGACTGTGCATATGATTGTTTACCTCTGGTGAATTAGATGGTGCCTAGTGGCATGATTTCAATGGTGCATATTTGTACGAATTTCATTGGTTGGTTGGTGGCCAACCACATGTTACCATGTGGCAACTCGAGGGACACCAAAAATTAGGTAAGGTCGGAGCAGCAATGAGTGGGGTCGAACTCGCGACCTAAAAGTGACAAGTCCAAGCCATTACCAACATGCCACATGATATTTCTTATTAACTATTTTTGTCGGCACATATTTAAAGTTAAAGTCTGGCGCCATCCAGAAAAGGGGCCAGCCCTTCGGCGTGTGCCACCCAACGGAACCATGACGGAGTGGATTGGGGGCACGGCCGATGGGGGCAGGCCATTGGCCTTTGCATCGGGCACGTGGGCCCCCATGTGGACCAAATTTTCGAGATTAAGGCATCACTAGGCATTTAATCCGTCCAACAAACTTACACAAAATTAGGTGAAATTGGTGCTTGGTTAGCGGAAATTGGAGGCGAAATTGTAGGATGATGTCAGATTTTGGGGAAATTGAGGTGCGATTAGAAGAAAGGCTTGGGGAAGCCATAACTTCTTTAGGTTTTTACCAAATCAGGAGCATAAAGAGGCTAGACAGGAATTTTTGGGCATTCTAGAGCCATTGGAATAGGTTTCAGAGTTGTTTGAGCATTGTAAACTGATGTTTTCGCACTTTTGAGAATAATAGAGATTCCCAAGCCATTAGAAGATGGACCAAGGAGATATAGCCTAGGAGGGGTGAAATCCTTCATCATGTGTTGTTGTGATATTGTTTTGGTGATATTCTTTTCTGTTATATGTTGTTGTTTAATCATTTGTTTATGATAATTTCGACATGAAATTTACAAAAAAACACTCAAAAACTCATGTTAAAACTTACAATAAACCTCATGAATCCTTAAGCACTTTTACATATTGTGAAGAGGAATTTAGCAAAACAAACTAATTTTCCCATTCAAATCACAAGCAATCGAAGATTCCTCCACCAGATCTCATCAGCTCAGAGTTACAAGTAGCTGAGCCCACCGAGTTCATTGGAAGTTAAGCCAATGATAGTTGAAGATAAGTTAATCTCAAGTTTGGGATCCAAGCCTCCCTAATTTTAAGGAAGTTTTTGGTAGCTTAAGTTGTATAAATAAGGCCTAGGGCCTTATTAGGATTCAACTTTTTATTATAGCCAAGAGGTAATTTTCAGAATAAGATATTATGATTATTATTCTCATGTAATTTTTTACATTTTGGTGATAATGAAAAGGGTTTATTTGATCCAGCATTGATTTGACTCAGAGGGTTGAAGCTCTTGGGTTAGGGCCCAACCTTAGCAGCAGAGGTTCCTCTTCTTTATGTATATGTATGCTTAGATTACATTCATAGTTAGCTACTAAAGTTATTTCTATTTTATTTCATTTACAAGTACTTGAATGATTGTTTAGTTTTGCTCCCATTAGTTGAAGAGGTAGATCAGTGGTACAATAGTGAAAGCGAATACTTCAAAAAATATTGTGATAGTGGCCTCTTCCTCATCTCCCTCATGGGATCATGGTTTGAGGGTCCCACTCTCACAACCCCAAAAACAGATTTGTCTCTTTAGATCATTGCATGGATAGGGTTCTTGATTGAATAGATTATTGTTTATAATTCCTTAGAAGTACCTGCAATTGTCATTTTGGTTTTTTGAAGTTGTTGTAATTTAGAAAGAATTTCATTTCATAGATTTCTCCATTAGCCATCAATAACTCTGTTTTTCCTAAATTCAACTCATATTTTCCATATGTAAATGAAGTTATGCATAAATTAAGGAAAGAATGTATGGTGTTGTAGGAGTTTTTGATCTATAGGGAGAACTCATTTCACCAACCTCATCCAAGTCTTCTTCACCCATACCATCGAAGTCTACCAACCCCTAATCTGAATTTCAATTTTGTAGCAAAGTGGACATCTCCCTTGAGCAAATCCAACCATCTTGAAGAATTGGGTTGAGCCTTGGGTAGTGTACACCTCCTCTATGCCTTATCCCACCACCAAACATCTTTCCCACACTTTATTCTGCCTCTCCTACCCTCCTATAGATTTCATCATGTTTCTTGTAGTAAACCAAGGCATCCTATAGTAAAACTAGGACAGCCTATAGTACTACAAGAAACCTTGTAGCAACATGTTTTAAACCTGAATTAAGCAAACATGATCACCTAGTCTTAGGTTAGGCCTCCACTTGGCTTCCATACCCTCAGCACCATTATGGACCTGTTTCCCCATGCCTTTCTCCCCTGCAAAAGATCACATTGGTTCACTTAGAATTTACATTTATAAAATTGAAAATAAAAAAGACTCTTTTATGCAATTTCTAATTAGTACATGCATACAACAGTCATAGTAGTTTTAGGATAATTACATGCTTACTTAGTCTAAATAACTAGATGTTAGAATGAAAGGTTAAATTAGGTCTCTTTTGCAAGTAATGTGTAAATGCTTAGCTAGATAATTTCATGTAACTCCATAGCACTTTCCCCTTCAGTATTTTCATTTCCTAAGATAGCTAGCATTTACTTTCTGCATTGTAGATAGTTTTCCATTTGTTGTTAGTAGTTAGACTCCTTCTAGTCAATAGAAGATTGGTTTGAAAAACCCTAGTGGTCTATCGCCCCAGTTGAAAAGTGAAAAGAGTAGATTGTTGCATCTACTGTGTATACATCACTGCCACCTCCAAGTTTGTACGAATCTTGGGTTAGTGACGTAAATTTGGTAGCCCTAAGAGTTGCAATATCCTTGCTGCAATACTGGAGCTCATAAGAAATGTTGGAAATACTACATTCACTAAAGCAATGGCAGCCTTACCTAATGGGAAGACACTTCAAGGTAAAAATAGGTCATGATAGTCTTAAATACATTTTGGAATAAATATTATCTTCAGAAGCGTAGAAAAAATGGGTGGAAAAGATGTTGGGTTATGACTTTGAAATCATCTACAAAAAGGGGAAGCAAAATATTTTTGCAGATGCACTGTCAAGTCTAAAGGATGAAGATGTGGAAGCATTGCTTTGTGCCATTTCCATTATCCAACCTAAGTGGATAACCAAAGCAAAGGATGAATGGAAGAATGATGAAGAGGTGTGTTCACTCATTCAAAAGTTGCAGCAAGATCCTAGTACATCTGATACATTTAGTAAAGATCACTTATATCTTTGTAATAATTCATGATTCAAACAAAAGATTCTTTTGTAATTACACACCTCTCCCTTAGGAGGCCACTCAGGATTTTTGAAAACTCACCATAGGGTCAAGAAGGAATTTTTTGGGATGGCATTAAATCTAATATTCAAAAGTTTGTGGCAGAAGTTTTGGTTTTCCAACAAATTAAAGTTGAGACAATTAAGACCCCTGGCTAGTTACAAACTTTATCCATTCCAAGTCAGCTTTGGGAAGCGGTCTCAATGGATTTTATCACAGGATTACCCAAGTCTAAAGGAGAGAGTGTCATCATGGTGGTAGTCAATAGAATTACCAAGTATGCATGCTATTTTTCATTATCTCATGCTTTTAAATCCAGTATAGTTGCTACTGCATTTATGGAAACAATTCCAAAACTTCATGGAAACCCAAAGATTATAGTAAGTGACAGAGATCCCATTTTCACTCGACATTTTTGGACGAGATTATTTTATTGTCTTGGTACTCAATTAGCTCATACATCATCTCATCATGCTCAATTTGATGGGAAACTAAGGTAGTGAAAAAATGTTTGGAAGGATATCTTTTTTGCTTTGTATCTAATAAACAAATACAATGGTTCAAGTGGTTACCTCTAGCTGAATGGTGGTATAACATTTTGTTATGAAACCAGCTCAAAAAAGATAGAAAAGATAGATCAACGCCTTAGAATTCAGCCTCTTCGAGGGGACAACCTCCTTTACATTACATAAATGAACAATTCTTGGATGATTCAAATGACAAAACCTCCTTTCTATATATAGGAGTCTAAGGAGTCACAATATAACCCAGCCGACCTAACAATAATAATATGAAGCCACAATAGTAACATTAGTGGGCTTATATGGGGTACAATAGTAACCATATGGGCACTATGTGGGTACATCAATATAATAAGTGGGTTGTACTAATAACAATAAGGGTTACACTAGTAGTATAGGGGCCTAACATGCCCCTATCCTTCAAAAAGCGTTGTCCTCAATGCTTGAGTAGTTCTTGATGCTTCTGTATAAAATTCTTGTCCTCCCATGTTGAATCTTCAACGGGTAAGTTCTTCCACTTGATGAGCTACTCTGAAATTGATCGATTTCGTAGCTGTCGAGGTCTTGTTTCTGTGACTGCTCCAGGTTCCAATATGATTTTTCCTTCCTCTTCAATTTCTGGGAATATTGTTTAAATTGTGATCTCTTGCAACTTTTGAATAGTGGCCATACTTCTTCGTCCTTCTTCCATTCATCCCTTGCTTCGTTTTCCAATCTGGTTGGATAATAGAAATGACACACAACAATGCTTCCACATCCTCATCCTTTCTTGAGAGTGCATCTGGCACCACATTTTGCTTCCCTTTTTTGTAGATGATTTCAAAGTCATAACCCAACATCTTTGTGACCCACTTTTGTTGCTCTTCAGAGGATAATCTTTGTTCTAAAAAGTATTTAGGCTATCATGATCTGTTTTTACCTTGAAGTGTCTTCCCATTAGGTAGGGTCGCCATTTCTTAAGTGCATGGAGTATTGCCAACATTTCCTTCTCATAAATAGCTTTGCTTAAAAACTTTCCCTTGATTGGAAGACTTTCAAAATAAATGGGTCTTTCATCTTGCATTAGAACAGCACCAATTCCATTTCCAGAAGCATCACATTCCACAATGAAGGTTTTTGTGAAGTCCGGTGTAGCTAAGACGGGTGCTTGGCACATTGCCTCTTTAAGATTTTCAAAGGCCTTTGTTGCTTCCGGAGTCCATGAAAATGCATCTTTCTTCAATAATGTTGTTAGAGGTGCTGCTATTCTCCCATAATTCTTAACAAACTTGCTATAATACCCTGTCAACCCGAGAAATCCTCGCAGATGCTTTATGGATGTGGGGATTTTCCATTCCTTAATGGCTTTAATTTTGCTAGGGCCTACCTTAACTCCTTCATGAGATACAATATGACCTGGGTATTCCACCTCTTGGACTCCAAAGAAACATTTGGATATTTTTGCATATAATTGTTTCTCCTCCAATAGTTGTAGCACCCTCTCAACATGTTCAACATGATCCTTCGAAGACTTGCTATATATTAGTATATCATCAAAAAATACTAACACAAATTTTCTAAGGAATGATTTGAAAATTTAATTCATGAAACCTTGAAATGTTGAAGGTGCATTGGTAAGGCCAAAAGGCATGACCAAAAATTCATAATGACCCTCATGAGTTCTAAATGTTGTTTTCGGAATGTCTTTAATCTTTATTCTGATTTGATGATATCCTGAACGAAGATCCAACTTGGTGAAGTAAATTGATCCATTGCGATTCATCTAGTAATTCGTCAATGACAGGAATGGGAAACTTATCTTTAATAGTGAGCTTGTTGAGCTCCCTATAATCCGGACACATGTGCCATGAGCCATCCTTCTTGTGCACCAATACTACTAGTGTAGAGAAAGAACCTTGACTCGGTTGAATTATACCAACCTCTAGAATTTCTGCAACCATACATTCAATTTCACTCTTTTGGGCATAGGGATATCTGTAGGGCCTGATGTTTGGAGGAACACTTCTTGGAATTAGATGAATAGCATGATCATCATCATGCATAGGTGGGAGACCTTTGGGAATCTCAAATACCTTGGAATGATTGTCGAGGACTTTTTGGAGATCTGGAGAAATAGATGATTTCGATGTGGAAACATCTAGAGAACATAATTGTGTAATTACACCTCCTTGTTTCCTTTTTAGAAGCTTTGTCATACCATTCGAGATGATTATCTTTCCTGGTTTCCTTGCAATACCCCTTAATTCGACTTCCTTTCCTTCTGCAGAAAATTTGATCAAAAGTTCTTGAAAATTAAAAGTTATTGTAACCAAGGATTGTAGCCATTGGACTCCTAGTACAACATCGACACCTCCCATTGGAATGGAAAGCATTGGGATAGTCAATACGTATTCTCCCATGGATAGCTTGATATTATGGCACTTTCCAGAGCAATTTATTGTTCCTCCATTTACAATCATCACTTGACATTCTGGTGCCGGATATAGGAAGCAATTCAATTCTTTTTCTACCTTACAATGAATAAAATTATGGGTGCTTCCTGAATCAATCAACACTATTACCTTTTTCTTCTTGATTTTTCCTTCTATCTTGATGGTTTGTGGAGTGGTAATTCTAGCCAATGCATTAGAAGATATCTTCCAATTCATTTCTTCTTTATCTAGGCTTTGTTCCTTGAGTATATCCTCTTCTTTTGACCTTTCTTTCTCCTTTTCTTCTGCCTCTTCACAATCTATGTAGAATAATTTCTTCTCAGCACACTTATGACCTTTAGTGTATTTGCTGTCATAACTGTAACAAAGCCCTTTTACTCTTTTCTCTTCCAATTGTTGTGTTGTCAACCTTATAGTTTGTGGAAGACTAGGGGCAACAACACATCCGTATTTATAGTTGTGAGTGGTATGCTTCCTGGTTACCATAATTTTTCTTTCCATTTTTCTTTCTAATCTGAATGCCTTCTCTAATGAATCAGGTTCCGAAAGGCAAACATCATGTTGGATATTATCCTTTAAATACCCTATGAACACATCAATCCTATGCTCCTCTGGAATATCTCTTAACCTTATGTTCAATTTTTGGAACTCCTCAATGTGCTCCATTATTGAACCCTTTTGTTTGAGACTTATTAATTGACTAAAAAAAGTGTTGCTTTTTGTATCGTCATAATGTGCTATCAATTCTTTCGTAAAAATTTCCCAAGTGACAAATTGTTTACGAGAGCAAAGCCATTGATACCATACAAACTAATATGGTTCCAAATATAAAGTTTCAATGCGTACCTTTTGTGTGTTTTGCACATTATTGAGATCAACAAATTGCTTGATCTGTAATATCCATGTTGTAGGATCCTTTCCATCAAACTTCCTCATATCGATTTTTGGAATATGGTGGGTCTTCGATCCAACATTAGAGTCTATGGAATCATGATTAACATTTATTTTGTTGTCATCATGAGTTTCCTTTACTATCCTTTCACCATTAGCGACCATTTCCCGTAGCAACTTATTCATATTTATCTTCAATTCGTCCATGTCTGCCTTCAAATCTATCTTCAAATTGTCTATCTTAGCTTCTATGAATTTCTTTAAACCATCCATCTTAGCTTCTAAATCTTTCTTTGAACCATCCATTTTAGATTCTGTTCCTTTTGTGCAAGTGACAATTGTTGCACTTGGTCTCGTAATTTTGATATATCATGTTGCATTTCTTCCTCTTCTTCATGGGTCATGCTAGGGCTTTCAGGATTCCTACTAGGTGTTTGCATTTTTTTTCTTCAGGGCATCAATTACCAATAATAATGCTTTACTATGCCCTTTGAATTCCTTCAAACTGTTTTTTCAAACCAATCTTATGCAAAAATTTAAAAAAAACGACACACCGTTTTTCACTTTGTAGGAGCCTGATGTTGAATCTGATGTATCTCTGTAATTTCGGATCATCGAGTTTTGAAATTAAAACTTGTGGTAGCCCTCTGTTTTCTCTTTCCAATGCCACCTGTCTGATCAAATTGGATTCTCTGGATTCTCCAAGGAAGAGTTATGCGAAATCCCCCACAGTGACCTGATTATAGACTAGTTCAATAGAGCGAACTTGTACGACATGCCATGAGTCATTGTTTCGACCTTTAGCTCTGAAACATATATAGAAGAAACTAAAATCCATCTTCTTTCTGAACGTTCTTATGAAATTTCAATCCAATGCTCAGAGAAATAGTTATGATGATTTTCTGCAGGTCACCTGTTTGGAATGTAATTCAGGAGTTCGCAAAAAACCCAACTTCCTCAAATCATATCTCCGTAAATATAGCACCAAAAGCTTTGAAATTCAGACCCGTGATTTAGTGTGATGTCTTCTCAAATGGGTTTTTTTTTCAACTTCTGACATGTCGCAAAAAAAAAATTATAGCGAAAAATCCACGATGACCTATTTGGAGCAGCGAAACCATAGAATCCAAAGCTCTGATACCAAATGTTATGTAACTAGCTCAAGAAAAAGATAGAAAAGATAGATCAATGCCTTAGAATTCAGCCTCTTCGAGAGGGCTACCTCCTTTACATTACATAAATGAACAATTCTTGGATGATTCAAATGACAAAACCTCCTTTCTATATATAGGATTCTAAGGAGTCACAATATAACCCAACCGACCTAACAATAATAATATAAAGCCACAAAAATAATAATAGAGGGATTCTATGGGGCACAATAATAACAAAATAGGGATAATAGGGGCACAACAATATTAATAAGGGGTATACCTACAATAGTAATGGGGTAATCACTAGTATTATAGGGACCCAAAATGTGGGATACATTAACACCCTCTTGCGATAAGTCATTTCTTGTCGACATCAACTCATTATCCAAGAAGTTGACTTAGAAACACCCATTTAGTACCTTGAGGCTTGCATACATCAATGTCATTTTTCTTGCTTTCAGCGGTAGGCATACATCAATGGCCGTCAACCAAAAGACTTTGAATGGTGTTCAACATCAAATCATCAATCCACACCATGTAGAACATACTACAATACCTTGATGATCATTACCATTATTAGTGATTTCTCTCGCATCTGTTAACATCTTACATCATTGGTTTGTAATCAAATGGTGTCTTCCCATGTTCGACTTCAGATGACATATTCACATGGTTAGACTCATAATTGAGTGAACGGTTGAATGATATTGAAGACCCCGAACCTATTTTCATCCATCCAGGCTGTGATATTAGGAGTACTAAATCATATGTACAATGGCTTTACATTGATAGCCATTCTAATCATGGGTCTATATCTGCAGAGGACTATTTATGTACATGTAATGAAAGTTTATAAGCTGAGAATGGGTATGACTTCCCTTAGCTATTCATGTAAAACCAATTATCATGATATATGTATTGTAATTTATGTAGGTCACCTTCCACTTCGATACCTCCTCATCACATTGTAAAGCATTTCATTTGACATTGGCATCTTTTTGACTTCATGCATTAGGGGGTAACTATTACAGATCCATTTGGGAAAATCAAATCCTAACATCTAGATCAGTGGTTTAGGACTCATCAAACCCTAAAATCAGTTTTTCCATGCCCTAAACGATTCAACCCTTTGAATGCCTCCTTCCCAGATAATTTAATGACTGAAGTCATCCATAAATTCCCTCTAGAGGGACCAGCGTAGGTAAGCCCTTATGAAGGTGCACTGCAGAGTAGTTAAGTCCATTGCCAAGCTGCTCTATAGAGCACTTAGGCTTCCTTTCACTTGCGCTGGGTGAGAACAAGTAAAATTCACATAGGGTTTGGGGAATATTCTTATCTTTTGGAGTCATCTTGAAGTTTCCCTGTCTTATCAGCTCCTATGAGATAAAAAATGGATGAGGAATGAGTTAAGGATAATCCTATCCTCTCATACCTTCCTCCATCAAACTAATTCTAAATATGGAAGGCCATTCAATGTCACCATTAGTGACAAAAGCTCCTTCATCTTCCTATAGATTGACCACTCATCTAAGTGATCAAGGGTGGGCAAGATTATGTTGAATTTTAAGGAGATAATGCTGCTATGAGACTTGCGTTTGGAGCAAATGATGTCATACCACAAGCTTTTCTTGCTTTTGATGTGATCTGGATGGGATGTAAGCTAGAGGAATAAATTTGAATCAGTCATTGATGTTTGTAGTACCTTCTTCTATCTAATAAAGTGTTTGAGCCTTTTTCCATATGATTTTTTCTTTCATAATGCTTTTATGTATTAATTTCTTCTAATTCCTTTCATTTATATTCAATGGATCGTACGATTTGATAGGTTTTCATATTCTATTGTCTTGATAGGGTACTTTTCAATCGGTTTAAGTACTGGAAGGAGCGACATAATTGATACAAGGGAGGCGAGAGGAAAATGGAACTACATGTAGGCCTTCTATCCTCTCTTCTTATCTATTGCTTATAGGGAAAGTTTAAAACACTTTAAACTATTGTTATAGGCACAACTACTTGTCTAGTGAATTAGTATTTATCCATAGATGCTAAATTCTCCAAAAAACTTAGAGACATTACCCCATAGTGAATTCACGGATTTGAAACTTATGTATACCTTTTATAATCCTTACATATGTCTTTATCTTGGGAGTTGGATCTCATCAACGGTCTAGGATGCAGATGCCCATCCGACAGTTAAGGTTTTCTTGAGCTTGGTCATGATAACTAGCTACCTAAACCATGCTAGCTAAATTTCATTCATGTTGTTTTCTGTAGGGTTTCCAGATAGCTTCTCCCTTGCACGTTCCAGATGTTTGGCAAGGTAATCTCTACACCCTTCCCTGCAAAATTTTACTGTTGGTTTCCGTAATGGTGATGTAAGGTTTTCTAACAAACCTAATACTTAAATCTCTTTCTCTCTCTTTCAAATATCCAGATATCATGCTCGACCTTCGATTCATTCTATCAAAATTATTCAACATTTCCTTGAGGGCTTCATTAAATATTTTAATGTTTTGTTGTTTTGTTGGATAGGAACCTCCATTTGGAAACAACGATCAATCCAATGATCAATGCTCTCCCTCTCAATAATCGTGAGGCTTCTATTCTAGGTACATTTCCTCTCAGAAACCCCAAGCCTTTCATTTAAGCAATCTGAGGTGCAGATATTCTTGTATTAGTTTCTACAGTTGCATGTCCAGCTTTGTTTTTGTTAATGGAAGCAAACTGATGTCCAACCTTGCAATGATGGGAAGGGGCAGGGTATCTAAAAGCTACTCTATCTTCTCAATGTCATCCCATTTACGTGCAGGGTTAGGTTTCTTAACTATTGTTTGTCCATGCCATTAGTGTAGTTTTACCCTAATTCATTATGCTTGTGTGTTCACTTTTTTACTATGGTGTAGTTTTATCTTAGTTAACCGACTTGATTTGTTAATCACCATGATAGGTTATATTCATGGATACGCATGGGGGCTTAGATTTTATTTTCACGTGGAATGATTAGCAATACCTCATGGAAACATTTGTGTTTCACCATGAAATTGATCATAATGAGGAAGCTTCAGTGGTATTTGTATTGATTTCTCTGTCCAATTAAATAGTTGTGACAAATTCAAAACTGAGTGGTAAGAATCAAAAAACCCCTCCATCAACCACTTCTCCTCTCTATTTGTCTGACAATAGACTCCAGTGGAGGAATTATGACATGAATAGTAGGACATGTACATCACAGCCTAAATTTGGAAAAGACTCTGTTGGGATTTTTGTAAAAGGGAACACCATTAATAGGCAAAATGATTCATGCCCCAGAGTGAAAAACATAAATAAGACAACATGTATGACACGAACCATATATATAGACACAAGTTAGATACCTTTTTATGTTTCTTATTATAGAAAATCCTAATGTTTATGTTTTAGAAAAGTATAACTAGATAAGTGACTAACTCAAAAAGGATTTGGGGAGATTAGAACAAATGAGAAAAATTTCAACTACCTTGAAACTGGGTAGTTTAGTCACTCCGTAAATGTAGTAAATAACAACTTTCAAAATTGGTTATAATATTAATGATAAGGTGTTTTTAGTGTGGTGGTCGTCACTACTTGTAATTCACCATGAACATTTTTCACTATTGTTCCAGTATGTTAGAGATCTCAATCGAAATGTATCTTCCCAAATCACCTTTCAGATATCTATGGACATCACTTTGTTGCATGATGTATCCTCCAAGTGACCAACTCATCCATAGTGTGTTCAGTGAATGAATCCCAATTGGCAGTAATCCTCCATAATAGCTCTGATATCTATACAAAAGTGACCAACCATAATTTTTCTCTGCATTTCCTTGAACCAAGATTTAACTATTAGAGATTCCAAGCCATCCTGAAGGTATTCTGATAGATCTTATTCAACTATCCACAACACTTCACTCAGACATACTCTGGAATTTATAATTAAGTGATATAGGTGAGATTTGATTATAGCATTGTACTGTGAATCGTCCAACCTCAAGCTACTTCAAGCCCACTAAAGTCTATCAGTGAGAGATTTCCAAGTACTGGACATTAAGCAATTAGGTCGCATCCTTTGCTAAGAGCCAATAAAAGTAATACTCAATTTACTATTCCCATGCTTAGTATTACTATTTTCCTTGTTTCGAGGATGCCACAAATCGTCACAAGATGAAGCCTAGAAATCTTTCTTCCTCTTAATTTCATCCTCATATTGATTCAGCGTTATCCTTCTTTTGATGAAAGGTTGGGGTTCTGTTTCCATTGCGAGCATTGTGGATTGCCTCTCGTTGATTCTATCTATGGGAAAAACTCTTCAAAATTATCTCATGTTCTTGTGTGAGCCTCTCATTGTGAGTTCTTAAATTATTCATTTATGCACACAAGTGTTGGACTCTTTCTAACACAAATACATTTCCCTCACGAGACTCCTCTCCCAATTGTATCCACATTTTAGGATCAAACCCCACATAAGATGTTTCTGGTGCATTTGCTGGTATACTTCCCCTTGGTATATTGTCCATCATTGTCTTTGTCTTCATTCACATGTTGTTTTATTTAGTTCCCAAGATGCCATGGTGTCAAAACCTTGGCTATCATACAACTTGTAATAATTATAAGAATACCAAAAAAAATACTCACAACCATATTCTTACCATATGAATGTTATAAATTTCGATACACTACATGGAAATAGTCTTATGGTAAGGATTAAGGATATTTATGTTAATGTTATATAAATGTTTTGAAAGAATGTACCATCCTAATCTAACCCTTTACATATTATTAACTTAATACTTTGGAATTATTTACTCATATCCATGTTACCACAGATATATATATATATATATATATATATATATATATATAATATATAATATATATATTTATATATAATATATTAATATATATATATATATATATATAGATATAGATAACCTATTATGGAGGTTGGTTTATCATCACATTCGTTGTTGTTTTTGTTGTTTAATTAACATTGAAAACTTCGATGTATATAAATGTTGACAATACCAACCTTTTGTAATTTATTTATAAATACGAAGGGTGGCCTATAGAGAGTTTCATCAGATAAACACCTGTACCGATATCCATTATGTGATCATAGCTTGATGATCTAATTGTAAGGCTTCAGGTGGGATGGTTTAGGTAACCACTTTCACCTCAAACTCTGCATCTGATGGGAATTCTGATGGTGAGTTGAGGGTTGAAGGTGACCTGCAATATCGCGAGGGTTTTCTAAGAAGATGATGAAACTCTTACCATGTAGAGTCTCCTACTACACCCAATACCTTAAATATGATCCAGTTGGAATATCTAGTGTTAATTTCCAGTTGCTTCGGTTGAATGCAGGGTTTGCTCGTTGAGTTTCCCCATTCCTCACTCGTTAGTATTTACCAGAGTAATGGTGGCCACAACAAATGAGGTATTTTCCATGCTTATTCTCACAAAGGCACAAACACTGAGATTGCACAAAAGGGTTTGAATTAACCATTTTATTATGCCTTCATAGTAATTACGGTGCCATCGAATTTAAAGACAAAGCCCTAGGTTGCAGAATGAGTCTTTGTATTTCTTTAATTTACATTTTGTTTAAAACAATGCCTCTCGTTGATTGACTTGTTTCTTGTTCAATGTTTAATGAGTGAGATTTCCTCTAGGAACTTCACCCTGATGATATGTGTGTGGGTTGAGAGTAGTCTACATCTAAAACCAAGTCTTTTTCTCGGGTTGGTTCCCTGCTTCTTAATCGGGCTACATCCTTCCTATTGCAAATTTGTTGTTTTCCATGCGGCACTGTAGTGCTGTTTCAGCAATCATGCTCTGTTCCTCAAGGTCGTGGTTCGGTTATTTCAATATTGTCAAACCCTCTTGATACTGTCTAGGTGCCCAGTTAGGGTTTGATGTTTTTATTCCATTACAGTCAATATAAAATCATCCACGGATTCTATAATTAGAATGTGAATTTTTTTTATATCTCATTGTTCAAATTATATAAATATGTATATGGCTTGAGGTTGTTCCTTTCTATTTCACTGTTTAAATTTTATCAGTCTATTATATGATTTGAGGATTTTCCTATACAATTTCAGGATTTCCCTATACCTTTGAGTCATTATGTCAAAATTATTCAGCATTTCCTTGAGGGTTTCATTCAATATTTTAATGTTTTGTTGTTGTGTTGCATAGGAACCTCCATTCGGAAATAACGATCAATCCAACAATAAATTCTCTCTCTCACCAATCATGAGGCTTCTATTCCAATTACATTTGCTCTCAGAAGCCCCAACCCTTTCGTTTCAACAATCCCATGTCCAGATCTTCTTGTATTAGTTTCTACAATTCGATGTTCAACTTTGTTTTTGTTAATGGTCGCAAACTAATGTCTAGGATTGCAATGATGGGAAGGGTTAAGGTGTCTAAAAGCTACTTTGTCTCCTTAACATCATCCCATTCATGTGGAGGGTCGGGTTTCTTAACTGTTGTTTTTCCATGCCATTACTGCAGTTTTACCCTAATTCAATATGCTTGTGTGTTCACTTTTCTAGTATGGTGTAATTTTATCTTAGTCAACAGGCCTAATTTGTTAATCACCATGATAGGTTATGTTCATGGTTACAGATGTGGGATTAGGTTTTCTTTTCATGTGAAATTCTTAGAAATAACTCATAGAAACATTTGTTTTTCACCATCAAATTGATCATAATGAGGAAGCTTCACTGGTATTTGTATTGATTTCTCTATCCAATGAAGCAGTTGCGACAAATTCGAAACTGAGTGGGAATAATTACAAAACCCCTCCATCAACCACTTCTCCTCTCTATTTATTTGAAATCAGACTCCAATGGTGTAATTCTGACATGAACAGTAGGATATGTAATTCACAGCCTCAATTTGGAAATGACTTTGTTGGGAGTTCTGTAAAAGGGAACACATTAATAAGTAGAGTGATTCATTTCCAAAAGTGAAAATCATAAATAGGACAACATGTATGACGTCAATGATATATATAGACACAAGTTACATACCTTTTTCTGTTTCTTATTATAAAAAATCCTAATGCCTTTGTTTTAGAAATGGATAATTAGATAAGAGACTAACTCAAAAAGGATTTGCAGATATTACAGCACACAAGAAAAACTTCAACTACCTTGAAATTGGGTAGTTGATTCAACCCCTAAATGTAGTAAATAACAACTTTCAAAATTGGTTATAATCTTAATGATAATGTGTTTTTAGTTTGGTGACCGTAACTACTTGTAATTCACCATGAACATTTTTCACTATTGTTCCAGTATGCTAGAGATCTCCACCAAAATTTATCTTCCCAAATCACCTTTCAGATAATAATGAACAGAAAAGTACCATTACCAAGTGATCATAGATTTAGTTAGTGCAGAATGGCTTCTCTTCATTTTTCCATATAGGCTTCCATAAATTTGATTGCAAGGTATGCTTGTGCTGTAAACCATTGTCCTCACTTTTCCATCAAACACATTTCTATAGTAGAAATAGGTAATTCAGTAAAAATAGGGTTGGATAAAATAGAGGTAGGTAATTCAGAACTATACACACATAGAGAAATGGTTGCAAATAGAGGTAACAAAATGATAGAGTTGCATAAAAGCCTTACCAGAAATAGGCGATGTAATGGGTAAAAATCAACACTGAATTGTAGACCTAGCAATATATTTGTGATAAACTGTACACAACATTGAAGGATATGACCAGTACCACAAATTCATGGCTTTGGTAATGTTATTATATTAATGAGAATTTAAATTTAATTGTTAATAATTTATTCATTGTCATTCAATTTCACCTTTTATTTGAATTTTCCATCATTTCGTACAACTTAGGTGGCTTTGGTTCCTTTTCTTGATTCAAACTCTCTCTTGAACATGAGGTTCCTTTGTTCATTTAAACTCTCCTCAATACTACTCAAACTCCATTCTTAAATGTCAATTGCTATTTTTATAAGGGTAATTCATATGTAAAGGTACTTCTATGTTAGTATGCCTAGAAAAATGTGCACATGGTTATCCAAATAAAATCAATTATTTAATCAAGCTAATTTTGTTGAATATTTTGGATACAGAATTGGCTTATAAATATATTTTGTCCTCTTACTATGTTTGAGAGTTAGACAAAAAATTTTGAATTGTAATGTGAATGGTAGAAGGACCTAATTTGGAAACTTTATGTTAATGTCATTAATTCTAAATGGAAGAAGGTCTCAAAGAGGAAGGAACAAAAATTCCCAAATTCCAAAATTAAGCCCAATTTGGAGATTGGTAAAATGTTTGGCTACGAAGGAATGAAGGATCCTCAATTCAAAGATTAGGCTTGATGTATAAATCAATGTATAGAGGAGGAGCAATTTTCAAAGGAGAAGAAAAAGAAAAAGAAAATTAAAATTTGAAAAATGTATCTTGAAATCAAAGAAGAAAATAAGAAACATAAGTCTAAATTTAAAATATAACTCAAATATAATTGCTAGTAACAATGGCCCTAGTTTGGGAATTTAGCTTGATTTGGAAATATAAAAGAAGAAAAATGAAGAAGGGGGATTGATTTTCAAATTGGGCCTAATTTTGAAATAGGGTGGTGTTGTACTATGTAACAAGCCCCCCATTTATTGATAACAATATCTAGGTTAGAGATATAAATGGGGACCCTTTTTAAATTTTTAGTTTTTAGCATAACAAACCTAACTCTAAGAAATTGCCTTAAAAAATCTTAAAAAACAACCCAAGGATGAGATCCTTATCACAAATGCCATATCGAACTTTTCCATGTGACTATCATAAAACACTTTTAAAAATATTCGATGTGTGATCAAACCTCCTACCGCGATATCCAGATTATAAGCACTTTGTCATTTCGCAAATAACACTTCGCAAACTTCACAAGTAACTAAGATATGCCATTACAATTCCCATTAACGATTTGTGAAATGTGATACCGCGACAATCATAATTGCATTTCACCTTATAGTAAGCACAACACTTTATTGTATCCATTTTAAGATTGTGATATGAAAATAAGAGTAGTAAGCATGTGAAACAATTCTGTTTTAAATACAAAAACGAACAATTTTACAAGATAATAAATATTTAGTGGTCGGAGGAGAGCTAATCATTTTCCAAGTTATGGGTAGTTAATGTTAATTATATCATTAAACCTTTCTCACGATCCAAGGTCATTTAAAATATGCTTTCAATCTTAATTTCCCGATATTGTCTGCACTGATATATCTTGTCAATTTTAGACAAGCTACAAAAGACATGTCATTGAGGAAGGTGATGCAAAAAGAAAAGAAGCAGAGAATTGCAGATTCTGAATTCACAGAGATGTCTCCCATTTTCTCTAATACATTCTACAGCTCTAATTGAGGAGCAACAGCTTGGGAGGTCATTTACAATAGGCTAGAGGACAAGCAAACCAATATTACTATTACAAGAGCAACAACTAACTCAACAAGATATTCAAGGCTTCAATTCAAGGAGGCTACCTATTATTTGCTGCATATGATAGGAGTGAGGGCTAAAATCCTCCCATACATGGATATGATCAGATGGGTGGTTGAAAACCTCACCATTGAGGGTAGGCAATTCAGGAATTCAAGAAATGAACTCATGGGATTGTTCGAGCAAAGGACATGAAGAAAATGTATCATATACCTGATCCTTAGCATATAAATGATAAGAGATATATGGCTAGCTTCGCAAAGAAGAACACAGACCCATTCAGGCTGATTCAGGGCTGGAGAGTATTAGACAACAAATTCAATTTTGAAAAATCAGGTATGTATGCTATAAACTCTTTGTAAAAACCTTATAACTATCTAGTTGCTATGTTATGTAGACTATAAGGGTTTCCTAATAATACTAAGTTTTCCATACAATGGATTCCTCTGATTGATGCATGCATTAACTTCCACATCATGAATTGGGCCACCATCCTATCTAACAACCTAGTCACCATCATTACTTAGTATCGAAAGAAGAGAGCCTCCTCCCTAGAAAACCTTCCCCCCTTCTATTTTTGTGCCTACATTATGGATGTCATTTGTTTTTGCACTGCATTTCCGATGATGGGTTGGAAATGGACCTTAAAAGACCCCTACCCTATCCACCTCAATCATAAGAAAATATTAGAATCCCATTATATACCTCATTTCTATAAGATATGTCATTCTATTGTTTTTCCCTTGTATCAAATTATTTTCAATAAGAAGGCCCCCACATTTTCCCAAGAAATCGCAATAGACCTTATAGTTGTCAGCAAATATTTTATTGAAGAATGGTTCACCTACATTAGGGTTTTTGGTAGTACGACCAATG
The DNA here is from genome assembly GCA_000404065.3 of Pinus taeda. Lineage (NCBI taxonomy): Eukaryota > Viridiplantae > Streptophyta > Pinopsida > Pinales > Pinaceae > Pinus > Pinus taeda. The sequence continues at coordinate 46,738 of APFE031019339.1, forward strand.
CACATGTCCTTCCTTTATATGTTTCTGATAAATTGTTAACAAGGGAAATCGCTTACTAAACCATAGGAAAAGGCCTAATTAAAGTCCTAAAAGAAAGCAAGAAGTTAATATGGCCCTCTTTCCCTGTCAAGTGAGGTTCTTTTTATTTAGAAAATTTTAATCATGCCATTAAGGAGTCAACAACAATAGAAGCCCTCAGGCTTCAAACTTTTCCAAAAAGGAAAATCGATCCAGAAAAGGTAGCAAATAACATCACTACTACAGTAAATCTCAAGCCATAAAACCATGAGGATAATGATTTTGAAGACCTGTTACAGTCAGCCAAGTCCTTCAAACAAGAATTCGAATGGGCTAAAGAGAACCTAAGTCCTAAAATTTTTGAAATATTTTAGGAATTCTGAAATGAAGGGCTTGTATTAATCCCCCTATACTTGTTGAAAATTGAAGATAAGCCTACACAAAGTGTGATTGTTAACAATGAAGGACCTAGTTCTCACACAGTGTCTCAGGTGAATACTGAGAAAACACCAAATATGGTGAAGTCACAAGAGATAGATAATACAATAGAGTCCAACTAGAGTTTAGATGAGAAATTGGTTCTGAGCACCCACCTAAGGAAATTAGGTCAGAGGTCAAAGGCATTAATTTGGAGCAGGAGTGGGATCAATCTAATAAAAAATGGAACGACACTCCCAAAATGAGAAATACTAAAGAAACAATGGAGTGTAAAAATCCTCTATGTATTTAGGAGAATACAGAGTCTAATCCCATGGATGAGTAGTCCAAACTCATGGAGGAGAAACCAAATCCTATGGATGAACATATGACAACATCCCAACAGACTTAGATTATCCCTACTCTGCCCACATTAGATATCATCTTGAAAGTGACCGAATCGCTCCACTTTAAGTGTTATACAACCCTCTCCACAATGTAGTAGTAAGAATACAGAGAAAAAGGAAAATGGTAGAAACACCTAAGCTCCCACCTAGAAACGAGCCAATTGACACAGTTTGGAGGGACATTCCTTTCAACCCAGCTGAGAACATGACTAGATTGTCACATTTCATGGGAGCATATGCAAAGGCCACTATGGACACAAATAAAGTCTCTACTTTATTGAGAGAAAATGAGGAAAGAACTGCACAACTCAAGTAACAACTCGAAATAGAGAAAGAAAATGTGGAAAATAAGGCAGCCGAGCAACTGGCCACATTGCAACGTAGCATGGAGGTCCTGAAAATAAGACATGAAGCCGATATGTTGGTTAAAAACATGAAAATCTAAGAACTACAGCAATCCATGGAAAGATATAAGGACATTCCCACTACTGACGAGTTTGTTAAAGAAGCTCTGGAACTGAATTCCCTCCTAATGAAACAACAAGAGCATCTCTGCGAAAAGATATCACACATTACTCCTTCTATGTCCACTAGCAACCAGTTGATAGATAAGGCGATCGAGCAGAGAACCAAGTTTACTGGTCTCAACACTAGACTCTTGAAGTTCATCAGATGGCAGGAAACAGAAGATGGAAGGAAGGCCAATATGCTTGAAATCGAGGAAACACACAAAGACATTCCTTTCATAGATTGGGATGCAAGAATCAAGTAAGTTGAGCTAGCAGGGGCAAGGGTAGTTGTGGTATGGAAGAATATAATCGAGGTGGTGAACCACACTAGTAAAGGAAGGCAGCCTAAAATAAATGCCCGATTTGGGTGCTTTGCATAAAGGCTGGCAAGAAAAGGTGGAGACTCAAAGGGAGGCAATCGAAAAATTGACCAAGACCAACTGTGATTTGTATTGGAAATACCTTGTAAAACTGCAGAGCTAGATCATGACCCTTAATTGTTCACTTCATTCGACTCAGCGGATGTTTCCACCTCTCACCGATGCGATTTTAGCAGGATAGCTTAGGACACATTTTTGGGAACCTCCTCAACTCAAAACAATGACCAATACTTGCGATTTGAAGGACAAGCTGGAAGACAATAGGTCGTCATCTTAGCTCTACTCATTGGGCCACTATTTATTTTTAGAGTTAGTTAACTATTTCGGAGGAAGGTTTCTTGAAACCTCCTCAAGTTTTGTATAATATACTTTTGCACATTAGTAAGAATAATATTTATACCCTTCTCGTGCATTTAGAGAAGGGTCCAAAATTTTACCAAAAATATTTGAAAATAGTGCACTTTTGTAAGTTTGTCAATGCTTTGGTGGAATTATGGAACATGATAACTTATTTTAGATATCAAACTAATTTCCTTTGTTGATGCACTTTTGTGTTCTTCGGAGATAATTTGATTTGAAGAAAGGAGTTGATCCATGTCATTTGTTAAATGAGCATAACTATGCACATATGGTACTATTATCTTGTGTGATTGTTTCTATTTTATTTTAATCAGTGACAACACTTTATTTTCATGATTATGTGTGAGATTTGTTCTTTCTGTTAAGCGTAAATTGCACTATCGTATGACGCCTAGCTGAAATTCTTAATTTTAATATAAATAACTCACCATATATGTGATATATTTTATAAATTAATTTTACTAACTATTTATTCAAAGAAATTATCTTATATGTTATCATCTTTGTTTATGCATGATTAATCTTTATTATCACATGTTAAGCAGATATCTATGTGGATCACATACCACACAGAAATACCCAGGTTTATATTAGAATAAGTTAGTTAGAAGATTTTCATGATAGAATAGGTCATTTAGATTAGCATTATTCTACTTCCAAACACTCATGAACCACCCACTCTTATATTAAAACTGACACTAGGAAACTGGTCCCATTATCCCTAGTCAAAGCAACCACTTTAAATGGAAAAGGACTTGTACAAAGGAGCAAACCGGGTGGTTATCCCCCATGTTGTCGCAGCGATTTTTGAGGCCTCAACTTTTTGGCTCTAGAAGGAGGGCTTGAACTAACTATGGATGGCATATAAGCCTAAAAATCAATTGAAAAACATTCATAAGAGTCCAAATCCCTCTGCAACTTCTACACCTTCTAGATCTCATTCAGAATCTCCTAATCAGAAATATGAAGTTATAGAAACATCTTCCTCGTCTCCTGAAGTAGTAAGACAATCACCTTCCCTAGGTTACACTCCTAAGTCTACCAAATTTCATTCTTTGATGTAGAAATTGGAATAGATATTCATTTCTGCTAAGAAGTTACATAGGCTTGAAGTTTCTGATGAAAGTGTTACCTCCTTATTACAACAAACTGGTGTATTAACTAGATTGCAAAGTGAAAGGCTTGCAGTAACCCCTTTTGAGTTCCCCATCCCTCCACGACATAGGAAATTTACCTCACCAAGATATGAATTGGATGCCAGTGAGATCACATAACCTTACCATCCATTCACTTCCCCATTCACTTCTACTCAATCCACAACTTCTCAACTATCCACTTCTTTATTTTAGTACTGCCACTAGTAGTACTAACCCAGTAGTAAGTTTTTCACCATCTATACCTACTTTTGGATTGACCTTCCCATCTTCTCAGTCTCCAACTTAGGTTATGGCCAATCAACCCACTCAACCTTCGACAAACCCTGGTGCTGCCCTAGTTGTAAATCCAAATGTACTCCCAACAAACCGAGAAAAATGGCTATGCAAGTACAATCCTAATGATGGTATTCTAGCCAAAGAACATCTAAATAACTTCATGTTGGCCATAATGGATTTTCACGTGAAGATGTTGTAATAGACGGGTCCCTTATAGCTTACAAGGATCTGCTGGATCTTAGTATTCTTCCATTCCAGTAGGATCAATCAAGAATTGGGATAGTTTTCAAGAAGTATTTCTTCCAAAAGTTTATGATGATAGGACCATAGCATCCTTGATCAATGATATTTCTAATTTAAAAGCTAACTTAGATGAAAGGACCAAACACTTTAACTCCATATTTAACAAGTTGCTAAATAAAATCCCAACTACCTCAAAACCTATTGTAGATGTACAAATAGAATGGTATATATCATCTCTTCCATCTAATATTGCAATTTTCATAGATAGAGCCAATAAGGCTACCCTTGCAGAAAACATGAAAGAAGCCTTGTTTGTAGAAAGAAGGATTATAGCTTTAGAAAAGAGATCACAAACAGATGAGAGGAAGTCAAAGAAAGTAACGTTTAAGGATGATTCTAAAAATAAAGTTTCAAAAGACCCTTTTGATCTTGAAGGCTTGCAGAAAGTATTAAAAACAATGTCTAATGAAATTATTGAAATCAAGAAATAGGTTAGAGAATCCTCTGCTCCCAAGAAACATTTTTGCTCATTTAATAAGAATCCTTCCTCTGCATCACAACCCATGAACACCATTTCAAATGCTGAGTCTGATCAAGAAACAGAATAAGACTCACCAGCCGAAGAAGAAGCTGAAACAGAAGAAGTTGAATTAAATGGAATGTGTGATTTCATCCTCCTAAATAAGAAGAGGCACAATCTATGACAGTAACTACGAGGAGCAAAAACTCTCTTGACAAATATATCACAAATCACAAACAGAAAACTGCTACTCCTGTAAAGGAGGAAACAATAACAAAAAAGTCTAAGATAATTCAGATGGACCTTATTCAACCAGATTCTCCAAATGCTTCCAAAACATTGGTAGCTTCGGATAGAGTGGAATACAACATATTCGAAGATATGAAAAATACTAGAGGAAGCATTTCTTTGCATGAACTCACTAACTCAAGCAACAACAAAAAAAAAATGTTAAGGGAATTAAAAGCAGTTCCCATATCCCCTTTGCCATCTGCTGGGAAATGGGAAAACCTCCATCATCTTCCAACAAAGTAGATCCTTCAGATTTAGTCCTAATCCGTGAGAGATCTATTTCTCATATTACTCGATTTCTTCTCACTTACAAAATTTTCAACAGGAATGCTCATAAATGTCTTGTTGATTCAGGATCCTCTCCAAATATTATGCCAATATTCGTGTGCACCAAATTGAATATTACACCTCAAAAATATGTAGTACACATAGTTCAATTAGATAGGACAAAAGTAGAGGTACTCAGAGAAATAACATCAGTATCAATTAGGCTTTACTCTAAACCAAAAGTTTTTCAAATAATTGATATTTTAGTGGTTGACATACCTAAATTTTATGGTTTAATCCTAAGTAGGGATTGGTATGAAAAGTTGCATGGTTACATCTCAATTGATTGGTCTTACATGTGGTTGCCACATAATGGTAAGCGAAACCAAATCAGGGTAGACTTAGAAAATTTCATAAAATATATAGTCATTGACCTTGAGCGAAGAAATGAACCTGTTTCTTTCACTAATAACATCATTAGAAATTACTCGGCTGAGTTGTTTTTGGGATCCTTTAATGCTCAGAGGTATTCCTTCCTAGATAATGCTGTAGTGTCTCAAATATAAAAAATTTCACAAGCAGATACTTCAAAGTATGTTAATTTAGTAGATAAAATTTCAAATAAGTCTTTGTTCTAGACTCTCTATTTTGATGGTTCCAGATCTGAAGACAGTGCAGACGCATGATGAATTTTGGTCATTCTGTAAGGAGAGAAAACCATGTTAGCCTGCAAACTTGAATTTCATTGTGCCAATAATGTTGCTGAATATGAAGCATTGATCCAAGGTATGTATAAATCCATTGTCCTTAATGTCAAATATCTACAAGTCTATGGTGATTCAAAAATAATTGTGAAGGAGGTAAATACAATTCATTATGTCTTTGGGCGCCTTAAACATTATCAATCATTAGCCCAAAATCTGACTTCTCACTTTTTCAAACCCTGATGAAGAGTAGGCCAATAATAACATGCTTGCAACACTTGAATGTTGTCCTCTTTGCTGCAAAGTGACCTCCACAAGGCCCATCATGATAGATCGGAAGGATATCAAAAACTTCCTCTTCCCTGACACGCCTTCTCAAGATTTGATCTAGGCCAAGTTTGAATAGATTTCCCCCAATCCAGTTGAAAGGGGTACTTTTCCTTATTATCTTGCTCTTTTCTCTAGAGGGCAGGTTTGGTGGGAACTGTGAGGAGAGCACTAAAATAGCAAACAAATGCTCATTTTTTAACTGATCATCCACCGTTCCTTCTTCACATCCATGCATATTCATCTTAGATAGAAAGTCAGCAACAACATTCTCCTTACTAGGCTTATCAACAATAGTTAGATCAAACCACTGTAATAAAAGTAGCCATCTTATGATTCTAGCATTTACATCTGGTTTGTTCATTAAATATTTAACTGCAGCATGATCAGTATGCACAAATGTCTGATAGTCTGCAATGTAATGCCAAAACTTGTTCAATGAATGCACAATAGCTAGGAGTTTTTTTTGGGTCACAGTATAATTTAACTCAACCTTTGATCGGTTTTTACTGGTAAAATAAATGGTGTAGGAAAATTTCTCCTCTACCTGACCTAATGTTGTTACTATGCCTTTGTGTGAGGCATCAACATGAATATGAAAAGGGAGGGCCCAATTTGCACCTTTGAGAATTGGTTCAGTGGTTTGTATCTTTTGAATTAGTTTCCGGAGAACCCACATTATGAACATTTTTATGCCAACGTTTCAAATCCCAACTGGGATCCATCATCAAGACTTATGAATGATGATAAAGAAGAGCTGCTTAGAAGGAAATAAATAATAATGGGGATAAATTTTTTTAGGATTAGCAGAATGTCGGCCTGAATGTTTTAATTTTAATTAATTTAATTAATTATTCATTCAATTTATTTTATCTATTTTTATTGCTGAGTTTTTATAATATTAAATTAATTTTTTATTTTAACAGGTGAGTGAATTTAATACTTTTGTTTAACTTATTTATTTGTTTATTAATGTTTTGTTTTGAGAAATTTTTATTTTATATATATTAGGATAGAGAAAGATTAAAATTGTTTAAATTTATTATGATAATTAAAAGTATTTGATTAAATTTTATTAATGATAATATTAAAAATTATTTATTAATTGTTATAATTATTAATATATTAAAATTAATTAATATTAATATAAATTAATTAATATTTTATTATAATTATTATATTAATATTATACATTATATTAATTAGTATTAATATATTAATTAATTAGTATTATATTATAAGTATAATTTCACTCACTTTTTTAAATAATTATTAATATAAAAAACTAGCAATAAAAAGATAAATAAATTGAATGAATAATTAATAAATTAATAAAATAAAACATTCAGGCCGACATTCTGCTGATCCTAAATTTTTTTATCCCCATTATTATTTATTTCCTTCTAAGCAGCTCTCCTTTATCATCATTCATAAGTCCTGATGATGGATCCCAGTTGGGATTTGAAACGTTGGCATAAAAATGTTCATATTGTGGGTTCTCTGGAAACTGATTCAAATTGGTTCAGTGGTTAACTTCCCCTTTAAAATGTCTAAGGCCTCTTGACAACGCTTTGACCATATAAATTCAAAATATTTGGCCAACAACACAAACAAAGGAGAGACCAACTTGCTGAAGTCCTTTATGAATTTTCTATAGTATCGAGCTAACCATAAAAAACTCCTGACATCTCTCTGCTTTTGTGGAGGTGGGACCCTTTGGATGATGGCTATTTTGTTTGGGTCCACCTACAATCCTTGTTGAGATATGGAATGACCAAGCATAGTCCCTCCATACATTAAGAATTCACATTTTTCTAGACTGAGAGACAGGTCCATTTTAATGAACATGCATAATACTTTGCCTAGGTTAGTTAGGGCTTCTTGGAAATCATGGTCATAAGGTGTAAAATCGTCCATATATATCTCTACAACATCATGTACTAATTCAACAAAAATACTCAAAACTGCTTTCTGGAAAGTAGTAGGAGCATTGCATAAGCCAAAAGGAAGGACCCTATAGGAAAAAGTACCCCAAGGACAGGTGAATGTGGTTTTATCTAGTTCTTCTGGGAACCTTTGGATTTGGTTTTACCCACTCAATCAATTTAGGAAAGAAGATAACTTCTTCCTTGTTGGGCCATCTAGCACTTGGTCAATGAAGGGTAGGGGAAAAATATCCTTCTTTGTGGCTTTGTCCAACACCCTACAATCGACACAAATCCTCCACTTACCATTCTTCTTGGGAACTAACACTAAAGGAGCGCCCCACTCACTGTTAGAGATAGGGTAAATGAACCTTGCATCTAACAACTTTTGTAGTTCTTCTTTGACTATGTCTTTAAGGGCTAGATTCATTCTCCTTTGTGGTTTCTTGACTGGATTGCAACGTTCCTTGATGTATATATGGTGAGTACACACTGAGGGTTGTACTCGCATCATTTCCTTATATCTCCAAGTGAAGGCTTCTAGGTTTTCTTTCAACATATTGCATATCTTTTCCTCTTCAAGAGTAGAGAGAGATGGGTTGATTTTGAAAGTTTTATTTGTGCCAAATTCTATGGTTTTAACTTGGAGTGGGTTGGAATTGGTCAAGCATATGTCAATTTGATGATTGTCCAATGTTTCCTTTACTTATTTTTCTAATGGTAATGAACTAGGAGTTCAACTTTGGAGCAGGTGTTCAATTAAGTCATCCTCCTCTTATTTTCCTCCTCCTATGATTGTTTCCAAAGCATAAAGTTGGGAAAAATAGAGCTCATCTTCTTCCTCCTCCTCCAACCATAAAGGAAAATCATGTTCTAGGGAGGGTTGAGCAGGAGGGTATAAGACTAACAATTTGGACATATGCCCATTCTTGATGGTCATATTGCTAGCTCTACATCTAATGCAGGCATCATTTGTGGCCAACCATGGCCTCCCAAGGATGAGAGGGTCACCAGTAACGTTAGCCTTAGGTTGGAGAACTAGGAAATATACATGGTCCTCCCAGGAGTCAATGGAGACTATCACATCCTCCACAATTACCTTAGGGGTGATTGTGAAGTGGTCTACAAGTTGTAGAACTTTTGTGGTCTTCCTTAATGACCCTTGGACGTTAAGATTTAGCATGGTGTCCTTGGTCATCACTTTAATGGCATCCCCAAGGTCAATCAAAGTATGTGGGACAATGGTGCCATTGATGTGCACATCTACTATAGGGCTTCTAGGGTCTAAGTATTTTGGACATATTACCTACCCCAACAGTAAGTCAGATAACTTCCCAATGACATTAACAATAGGGGCATCCATTTTTCTTCTTCGTGGATGCTTGAAGTACTTTTCCTTAATCAACTTATTGTAGATAGGAACATCTTTGATTTCATGGAGAAGGGGGATCTTTACACATAGATTCTTCAATTCTACCAGAAGTTTCATTTCTTCTGGGGTAGGCTGGAGTGGTTGGGCTAATCATTCAGGAAAGGGTAGATTCTCTTTAAGGTTTCTTTACTCTCTTTCTTCCTCAACCTCCCTATGTGGAGAGGGAGGTTAGTTATCAGGGAGAATTCTCCCAGATCTTAGGTTGATCTCCTGGATTTATACAACATAAGCTAGGTATGATGTCTCTCCACTATATCCTTGTTGCTAATTTATTTGGGTTGGGATTTGGTTGGGTAGGCATATGGGGTTGCTTAGGTGGAGCCGAGTGTAGGAGTTGTGGTTGGGTAGGTGGTGGAGGCAATAGGGTTGGAAAATTGTTGAATTGGGGTTTCCACGTCTTGGCTGGGGTATTCCACTGATGTTGTGGCTAAATGTAAGGTTGAAATGACTGGCTAGCTAGCTGGGAATGATACTGAGGTGCATAGGACCAAGGAGTGGGTGTAGACTAAGAAGGATGACCAGGGGGTCCACAAGAAGGTATAGTTGTGGTTTCATTAGGTCTTTAATATGCATGGAAGGATATTTACATACCCTACTGGTATGGTCTAGGCCTAGGAGGTCTCCCTTAGTTGATGCAGAAAAGCTTCCCAGTGACCCATTCAGCTCCTTGATATACAACTTTGGGTCTAGGTAAAGAAGGACACTTGTCTGTGGAGTGGTTTTCTTGAGAGACTGATCAAATCTCAATACAATTCATTGGGCATTCATTCCTGGGATGCCTCCTGGTGCATCTAGGACGAAATATGGCCAAGGCTCTCTTTGCTTCCTCTTCATTCCTTTTGATATTCATGGTATCCAATTGCAAGGAAAGGGTTTTCAGAATCTCACTTTTTAAGTCCTCTAGCATATTTCCAATTTCACCCTTAATGGATGAGTTGGAAGATGATGTACTCACCATAGGTTGACTACTCCTACCCTTTCTCCTAGTTGGCCTAGAATGGTTTCTAAGGAGAGTCTTGATATCCTCATAGGGTAGTTGGTAGATGTCTCCTCCTACTAAGAAATTCAAGGTATCTAGGATATCCTCCCTTACTCCTCTAAGCAAGACCAGCTTCAGTGACTCAAGGTCAAGTGTGCACCAGGCCCTTTTGTAACTGATCTAGAATCTTTCTTCATAGTCTTCTAAGGATTCATCTTATCCTATGGTCATCCTAAAAATCTCTTCTTTGGTGTCCTTTGAGCTACAGTAGTCCCCATATTTGTCGTTAAAGGCCTGCTACATCTGAGCCCAAGTTATCATGTTATCTCCAAGTAAACCCATGAACCAGCGTGATGTTGCATCCCTGAGGGTAGATGGAAACCATTTTAACTTTTTCTCATCCTCTGTGTAGTAATAGGTTTGCAATATAACAACAAACTCAAATAGGAAAGCGTCAGGGTCCTCTGTGGTCAAGCCATGGAAATGCGGTAGAGCAGAGAGGCTTATATTCTTCATTTTAGTGTCCCCATTAGTTTCCCTAATGTGGAAGGCACACTCAAATCTCTCTCTATCTCCTTAGTCATTCTAGTTCTCAGCCATTGGTTCAGTATGAATGGGTTCTTCCTCTTCTTCTTCCCCTATAAGTTCTTCAAATATGTCAGGTTTCTCACCTAAAGATTCTTCCAATTCATAGTCACCGAAGAAGAGAGAAGGTTGATTATTGGCTGCAGTGGGGGTATTTGGCAAGAATTTTTGTGAGTTATCCCTATTCCTACGAGGCATGAAAGGAAATGTTTTTGGGGTGGTTTTTGTAAGATTTTCTTTGAACCTAGAAAGTACTATACATAAAATAAATTGTTGATTAAATGAAAAACTACTTACCCTATGGAAACTGCTTGCAGAATGAAATTTTTGATTGAATGGAAAGGCTTTTGACATAAAGAAAACCACTTGCATAATGAAATTTATTAATTGAATGAAAAACTACTAACAAAAATGAAACTACTTGTTGAATTGAAATTGTTGATTGCAGAATGAAAAGGAAAGCATATAAATGACAAATGAAATAAAGAAATTAGATTACTTTTCCAGAAATAAACTAATTGAAGAAAATTGAAGAATAGAAGTAGAACAAAACAAAGTCAGAGACTAGAAATAGAAGGAGGAGTAGTAATTCACATCCTACTCTGGCATCTCCCCTACAATGGTGACAACAAGTGATGAGCCTAGGTATGGCAGCAAGAATGTAGAAAATCCAAGGGTTGTCAGCTTTACTTATCAACCCCGAGTTTGTAAAAACTTGGAGGTGACAATGCTATATGCACAAGTAGAAGTGAAGGTATTTCCTATTGTCATTGCTCATCTGGAAAGAGACCCTAGGGGTTCCAAGCCATACTTCTATAGTGTCACAAGAAACTTGATTTTGATGGAAGAAGAACAAATATATTCTAAGGGATAGCTACGCTACTACACTAATGAAGAAAAAAATCATGTAATGCTAATGTCACACCAGACCCTAGCTAACCAACTAAACAACTATGCTAAGTAGAATTACTAGATCAATCACTCATGTAATTCTAATTCTCTAAGTTACAGAAGTAAAGGCATCAAAACTAGACTAAGGGGTAAGAAAAGGAAAGTAAGCTAAGTCTCTGTTTAAACGAAAGAGCAGTCAGAGATCGAAATTGGTCAAAGGAGGGTATAAGGGATCAAAAACACATAATGACTGTTGGATTAAGCATGTGAAAGGAAAACAGACAGCTGAGATCAGATAGTAGGAGAGTATGTAGGTAGATGGGTGAACAAGGTTAGCTAACAGGATGTCCGACTCGGATTATAGCTTAGAGGCTAAGTCACGAGATGGATGGATAGGATTAATTGGTAGATGAATGGTGAAGATTAGATTGCAGGAAAAAGACACATCTGGAAATTGTAGCAGGTTGGCAGAGGTGGTAAGTTGTATTTCGTGTGCCCTCAAAACCATAATTTGTATTTTGAAATTTCGTGTGATTAGCCTCCCTGGGTGATACGTAGCATGGGTAAACTACTCTTATCGCATGCCCTCAGGTGGATAATGACTGGACAAAAATCTGCGTGATATGGTGTGACAGCCATAGCATCAGGTGGAGCTGATCAATGGTGGAGATTGGCCAAGCTAGTTGGTGACCAGGTGAAGCAACAACGGTCGGATCAAGTGACATATTGATGGTGGAGGTTAGAGTGGGAGAAGAGAACGTGTGGAAATGATGGAGTGGGTTTCGAGGATGGTAAGCTATTTATCGCACGCCCTCAATGTTGTAAGCAGTTTTCTAGAATTTTACGTCATTAGCCTCCCTAGGAAACATGTAGCATGAAGAAACCAATCTTATCGCATGCCCTTGGGCGAATAATGATCGGACAAAAATCCACGTGATATGGCGTGATAGCCTTCGGATCTGGCTAGGCAGATCAACAGTGAAGATTTGAGCGAGCTAGTTTGTGAGTGGGTGCGCAATAGCTATTGGATCTGATGAGGTAGATCGATGGTGGAGATTTAAAGTGAAAAAAACTAGTGTTAAAAGTGAATCGGGCAGTGATTGGTTGGGCTTTACTGTGAAATGAAATCTATGGGTAAAACTTGTTTAAACCATGAATTAACAGCTTCTGCCTAAGTACTTCATGTTGAAGGAGAATGGGTATATGAGCAAGATCTGGGAAAGGGGGTGCAAGAACAGGTGACCATCAAATGACTGAATGACCATGGAATGAACCAAGTAACGATGTAATAAACCATGTAACTGCATTAAATAACAAACTCCATGCAAAACTAGAACTCTATGTTTTTGGGATTGCTGGAAGGTTTCTTCCTCATGTCATGGTCCTAGAGGGAGGAGGTGAGGCCAAGACACTTGTGGGCAACCTTGTCGATCTTTTCTTTGCTAACTTTCTAATTGAATTAAAGCATAAATGAAGCAAACTGAAACACAACTAATCTACTCTACACTACTGTCATGAGACTGTGACTACTTAAACAAATAAACAGTTAAATGATAACCCTTTGTAATGGAAATGAACTACTTAAGCAAATCAACAAAAAGTAGGAAGTTATACTATTTAACAATACAATAAAGAGGAGATTCAGCTGCTAAGGTCCAACCCTAACCCAAGAGCTTCAACCCTCTGAGTTAACTCAGTGCTGGCTCAAAACAAAACTCATCTTCATTATAAATCAAAATTGTTACAAGACTTGCAGCTTGAAAACAAATTAGAGTTCTATAGTAAGAAGTATGAATTCTTCATAACTCTTGGTAACTACCGGTGACAAAAAAAACTGAGGTCCTAAGCCTCGCTATTTATACATCTGAAGTAGCCCATATTATCCCCCCTAGGTATACTACATTCTAGCCCCCTTAACATGTTTCGTCCCTAAAACATGGGAAGAACACAAATAATATGATCTACTCAAAAGAGTAGTCCACTGGTACCATGCATGTGCATCCAGCCATCCAAGAGAAAGGTGAACTCTCGATCTAGCTGGTGCCTCGCTCGATTGAGATGGAAGTTGACCCTTGTGGCTCTTCTGTGTTGATGGGTAGTAGGTGGATCATCGCTTCTCTCTATCTATCATGTGGGGGTTGTTGTCATTGTAGCTAATTTGTTGCCATCTTGTCGTTTGCTTTCTTGCTAGGTGTTGTGGATGGTGATATGTTGAAGGTTTAACCAACAGTGTATCTTTCTTTAATTTACCACCTAATGGAGCCTGATTGTTATTTGGTACATGTTTTGGTGCCTGCTGTGGTTTCTTATCTTTCAATATTACTTCAACCACTGAATCCTCATCCGACATAACATTTTCTGCTGCAGCTTCCTTGGACTCTACCTGTTTTTCTGGTACCCAGTTTTACATTTATGTTTGACTACCGATCATCAAAGGCTCATCATCTAATGTTTAAGTTTCATTAGAGCTTTGTGCTACTACCTCCTTAGTCTCTGTTTGTGGCTTAATGGAAATATCCTGCAATGTAATTTTCTTATTTTTATACCAAAGTTTCAGGAATTTCTTATGCACATTAATATTGATAGTACCCATGGATTCCATCCAAGGATATCCCAAAACAACATCCATGTTATCCATATCCAAGAATAAAAATCACCATGCAACACATACTTATCCATAGAAAGCTTTAAATTCTTATAAATTTGAACATCCTCATCATCAACCTGTGTGTTTTCAATGTGTTTGGCTGGAACTTGCAATTTTTTTTCCAAATTAACATTGATAAAATTATGCTTACAACTGGGATTTATAGAGACAACGATCTTCTCCTTTTGAATCAATCCATGAACCTGCAATAAGGAGATACTAGCAGAAAATAACCCTTTAGCTTTCTTGGTTTCATTCTTTCTTGTACAAATAAAATCTTTGCTAAGTTTTGTGCTTTTCTCCTCTCTAGTATGAGACCATTCGTCCAAAAGTAGTTCTTCTATTACATCAATGCTATGTAATTTCAGAAACTCACTGTTAAGTGATTCCCACCTTATAACGACATCATTTCTCAATTAAAACCCTATTTTGTCCTTCCAACACCTTCGACGATCCAACTTATGATATGCTATAAAATTTTCAATAGAAGTCCAATCATCTTGTCCATTAAAAAACTTACTATTATAAGCCATGAAGAGGGTTTGTAGAAGAAAAAGCTTACTTGGTGAAAATTTGAAATGGCCACATTTCCGTAAATATTGCTTGGAATTCCTACTATGACCTTTTTTCGGAAATGGAACAACCATTCTACATCTTCCCATGTGGTATAAATCCCAATCTAGGCACTGGAATTTTAGATCTGTGCTGCAACTGTTCCACGGTCACAAAAAAATTATGAAAAAATAGTTGATTTTAAATCAGCGATACCTCCCTCATCCGAACTTCGATTCGACTGATTGTTTTTTTGATATTGGGTATTTTTTAAAAAACAATCTAGATTTGCAATTAGATTCTATAGATTTTACACCAGAATGTATAGATCTCCTCCACAAACTTTCTGCCCCAAAAAATGTCTACAATCCAAATATTGATTTTTAAATCAGCGATATCTCCCTCATCTGGACTCCCATTTGGCCGATTTTTTTTTCAAAATGGGTATTTTTTCACCAAGAATGTAGATCTCAAATTAGATTTTTCCCTAAATCATACAGTTCTGATCTGAAAACTTGGCACCCCAAAAAATGTCTGCAATACCACTGATTTTTAGATCAACGATATCTCCTTCATCCGGACTCCATTTTGTACGAATTTTTTTTAAATTGGGTATTTTTTCACAAAAAATCTAGATGTACAAGTAGATTTTATAAATTGTATACCAAGATGTATATATCTGAGTTGCAAACTCACCGACCCAAAACATTTCTGCAAAAAAAAAATCTCCACTTTGCCCAAGAAAGTGCTCTAATACCACTTGTTATATATCTGATTTGAAAATATATGAGACAATGCAAATAAACCCAAGAAATAGCAAGACAGAAATAGATAGAAATGCTTTCTTATTGATATCAAAACCCTTAAGGTAGGGCAACACCATACATTCACTCCTTAAGGAAGGAGAACACTCCACAAGCCATATGCTTATTCATACAATAAAGCCATATGTGGAGTCTCTAGCCTCTATATAAGCCTCATACATACAATACCATGGGTCATTATAATGGTTCCCTCAATACCATCTATATAATACCATGGGCTTATTACATTATTGCTAACTACTTGTGGTCCCTTACATGATATGGGTTAACCACCTTATTTATTACTATGGCCCATCCCATTATTACATTATTCCCTTGGGTACCTCCCTTTGTACACCATATTATCCCCCTAGGTATACTACCTTAAGGGATTGGCTCCCAACTCAAGATAAACTTGTACTTTCACTTGTTTGGCTGCCTTCTAGTACACATGATTTTGCTTGTTTGCACCTTCACTTGCTTGGTTGTCTTCTAGTACTCCTGATTTGGTTTTTTGTACTTTCAGCTCATGGAGGGGTAGTAAATAAAGAGGATTTACCTCTTGTAATTCCTCTCCCTTGTCCCATTTGAGTTTTTACCAAGGTCTTTACCATAGTTCTTTATTTTTATCTTTTATCCCTGCATTTTCCTTTCTTTTATCCTTTATTCATGCATTACATGCTCATTGGACCACAAAACAAAATATCCAACTCTACTCATCTCATAAACAAAATATAATCAAAAGTATGCAATAGGTTGTGAGAATAGTTGGTTTGAATAAGCTAGGAGGTGAATTAAGGCCAATTAAGGCCCATATAATTACTCAATGATGAGGCTTTTATCAGATCTCGAAATAAAAAATGATCAGAATCAAAACCCAATCCTGAATTTTGTAGTTAAAATGGAAGATCTCTATGATCTAAAGGGTAGATTCAAAAAAGTTACTAACTCCAAAACTCAAAATTCTACTTTCAGATTTGAAGTAGCAAACTTGGGATCAAGTGGAAAACCTCGAATTGTCTATCTACGCCTCGACTTATCATCAAAGAGAGAACATCATGCATTATGTTATTGAAAACCTATGATACCTCTGTAATTCAACATACCATACCTATGACTTTGAAAGAAAAGCCAATTCAATAGAAGCTTCACAAAATTCACCCAACCTTTGAAAGTCAAATCAAATCCGAATTAAACAAGCTTCTGAAAGCTAAAATAATCTTCCATGTTAGACTCTCTAAATGGGTATCGAATATGGTCCCTATAAGGAAAAAAAACAGTCATATTAGGACTTGTATTGATTTTAGGAACCTAAATATTAGGAAAAAGATAACTTTCCTTTGCCTACCATGAACAGATATTGCAATCAGTTGCAGGTTCCAAATTAATGTCTTTTCTAGATGGATTCTTAGGATATAATCAAATTATTGTGCATCTAGATGAGAGATTAAAGACAACATTCAGAACCAAGTGGGGAACATATGCCTATCAGACGATGCCTTTTGGACTCATTGACGCAGGTGCTACATTTGAACGTGATATGGATATTTCTTTTAAAGGTATAATTAATAAATCAGTTGTTATTTACTTAGCTGATGTCACAGTATTTTCTAAGGATAGGAATAATCAACAATGTAAACTTTGAAATGCGAATTGATATTGTTACCCATTTCATAGAGATAGCAACAAATTGACTCTATGTTGAAAATGGGCGATGCAAAACACATATATTTTTCTAGAGCATAGTTTTTGGCACTTTAAATAACCGATATGATTACCCGTTTCACAAGGGTAGTAAAAACGTGACCCAATTTTGAAGAGTGGTGATGCAGAATACATTTCTTTTTTTTTTGGAGCATACTTTTAACACTTTAAATTTTCTTATGTATCAAATATAAATATTTGTTTTCAAAGGTTAGTGATTTTCATGCTTATTTTGAAATGTGTTGATGCAACATAACTTTTTTTAAAGGACTTATTGTTCACACTTTAAAATTTATTATGTCTAATTTTTTTTGAAATTATGATTACTTAACAAATTTTCAAGTTGTTTTATTTTTCTTTTTTTAAATGTTGATTACT
>APFE031019339.1:66101-76662 GCA_000404065.3 Pinus taeda
GTTTTCATTATTCTCTTGAAATAATGTTTGTTGGAGTCATGATAAAATATTTTTCGCCATTATTTCGAAATGTTGAAATTTTTTCCTTGAAAAAAAAAGTGTTATCCCAATGTCAACACTTTTTGTTTTGAGGGTGTTTTTTGCACAAAATTTTTCATTGAAAAAAAAAATTAGTTGAAAATCAACACTTTTCATTTTGAGAGTGTTTTTTGGACAAAAAATTGGTTTTCACCACCAGTTTTAAAAAATGTTGAAAATTACCCTAGAAAAAAAGGTGTTATTCCAGCATCAACAATTTTCATTTTTAGCACTGTTTTTTATGTTTTTATGGTGTTTTTTTAATCAGAGTTCCCATTCTGAGTTTATAATTCCCATTTCAAAGTTTACATTGTTAATCATTTAAACGACATGAAGCATATGTTTGAAAGATGCAGAAAATATGGCATTTCCTTAAATCCCAAAAAGTCTTATTTTTCTTTATAACAACACAAACTTCTTGGGATTATAGTATCCAAGAAAGGGATTTACATAGATTCCGATAGAGTCCAAGAGATCAAAAGGATTTCTCTCTCACATAACAAAAAGACCATGAAATCATTTCTAGGCCAAATTAATTTTGTAAAAAGATTTGTCTGAGAGTTTTCACAGATTGTCCTACCCCTTCAAACAATGATATGAAAAAACACAGTTTTCAAATGGGGAAAACATGAAAGAGAATCATTCAAGTTAGTTAGAAAATGCCATTATTAATTCTCCTTCATTAAAAACTCTTGAATTTCTCAAACGTTTTGTATTATTTACCTTCTCGTCCGATACAACTAAATGATGAAAATATCGAAGCCTTCTTTCAGTTCTAACTTGCAAGGTGCCAAGTTAAATTATTCAGTTGATGAGAAACAAGAATTTGCTATTTTTAAAACCTTGAAACATTTCACATCTTTTATTCTTAAAGACCATACAGAGATAATAGTACCCTACCCCGCAGTAAGGCAATTATTAATCCGAAGAGAAGTATGGGAGAAAAGAGCCAATTAGGTTACCACACTTCAAGAATATGATGTGGCAATCCAGTTGGCTAAAATTGTTAGGGGTCAAGGTTTTTGTAGGATGTTAACAGGAGCTTCCCAGTTATCACCAGAAGAAGATCAAGGTAATGAAGTGCAAATATCAAAGGTAATCCTCAATGATAAACAATCAGAATATGTTGATTTGAAATTTTACTTAAAGAAAAAATATGCTCCTATGCACCTTAATTACAAAACAAAGCATGCTTTAAGGTTGAAATCAGATTAGTATCAATTAGTCAATGATATATTGTTTAGAAAAAATTATGATTCAGTATTACTAAGATGCTTGGAGAAACCTAAGGCTGGAAAGGTCATGCAGGAATTACATAATGGACTAGCTGGAGGACATTTTGAAGGAAATACCATAGCTCACAAAATCATGGATGCGGGATATTATTGGCCGAGGATATTTAAGGATGCACATGAATATGTAAGAAAGTATAAAACTTTTCAAACTACATCCGGAAGAGAAAGGAAGCCAACATTCCCTTTGCAACCAGTAAACATATAACAACCACTTGAACAATGGGCATTTGACATAATTGTTGAGAATGTTCCTAACTCTTCCAAACTGCATAGATTCATCCTTACAACTACTGATTGTTTTACAAAATCAATAGAATTTATCCACTTAAGGATAGCCAACATAGAAAACATTACGAACTTCATTGATCAGTACATTATTACAAGGTTTGGCTTACCCTCAACTTTAATGTTTGACAATGCATCTTACGTTTATGGAAATGTAATGGTAGAACTTTCTCTAATGTGAGGTTTTAAAATAAAATATTCAACCAACTATTATCCACAAGGTAATGGATTAATCAACCAACGAAAACCTCACCAGAATTATCAAAAGGACTATTGACCAAAATCATCTGAATTGGTGCAAAGCATTGACATTTGCTCTATGGGTAGACAAAATTATATAGAAGACATCTATCGGTTCTTCCCCATTGCTTCGTTTTGTGGAAAAGAAGTTGTTCTTCCCAAAAACATAGCAATCCCATCTCTTGCCCTAGTACAATTCATCGATGAAAACCCTTCTTCTTCTCTCCATGCTAGACAGTTTCACATTCTTAAGCTTGAAGAAGAATGAGAAAAGTTCAAAGAAACCCACTTCCATCATCAACAATTAGTCAAAGCCTCTTTTGATACAACCTCTGCCATTCAAAAAACTTTTGAAATAGGGGATTTGGTTTTGAAATGGGACAAAGCACATGAAGAAAAGGGTAAACATACCAAATTTCAAAGACCATGGCTTTAACCCTTTTAAAATTATTAAGAAAATTAGACAATCAATGTTTCTTTTACAAGACTTATTAAGTAAGAAGGATTTGTTGCCTATTAATGGGCAAATCTTGAAAAAATACTTTTCTTAAAATATAGGCTCTTCCAATTTGGTATCATATTGCCTAAGAAATTCTTAGGAAAATAAAGTTTAAGTAGTATTTACTTTTGGCTTTTCAAAATAAAATCTTTGATAATATTTCTGATTTTTCACGTCTATATGTAAGTAAAAGTTAAAAGAAATAATTATAACATTTGAGTACCAAAGAAAACCCCAATTTTTTTTAAAGCTTGATCTCACTAAAAACATTTATTCTATGAACAAACTCTTATATTTTTAGAGTATGAATGTTTTGTTATTTGTCAAGAAAAGAATCTTTAACCTAGTAAGGACTTTCTGCATATAAGTATCTTAAAACTTTATCATTATCATCCAAAACTCTTAAAAGAGACAATGATTCACCCCATCTAATAAAAGTTTCATTTTTAAGAGTGTAATTCTAAAATATAAAAACCCTAGAAGATAAAATGTCTCATTGTGAGCTTGTTGACCATGGTCATAGGGAAATAATTAAAGTGATATTACCAATACTGCATATCAAAACATAGTAATAGATGACGATCTCATCGATCAGAAGACAAGGGGTCTCATCAAGAGCCAACTTGTTTAGTTTAGTTACAACCAGTGAATGGAATTGTCATTATTATTCTTACCAAGCCTAGACGATGTCTTTTAAGAAACCTCAAAGAAAATATTATATTAAAAAGGAAAAAAGGACAAAATCCAAGTGAGATTCAAAGCAAGTGAATGTCATTTCCAAATTTGAAAATTGCTTCATATGGGATAATGAATCATTGTTGGCTAAAAGACAACCTTGTTGAGGCTATGAATGCTTGTTGGCAACAAAGACTCTATCTGTGATAAATGAGTAAACATCAAAAACTAATTTGTAGAAAACACCTGCTATATCACTTTAACTCTTATTATTGACTGATGCAAACATTTGTATACATATCACTACAGGAGTAAAGTAGTTGAATAAATATATTATGTAAGTGATAACGATTCTAAAGAAATGTTGTTTACTTTTATAACTCATGTTATTATTATTCCTATAACTCTAATTACTTTGAAAGTTTTAGAAATTAAACTACTGAGAGGTAGTTGGTTCTCCCAAGTAAATCACCAATTGTTGTACTATGTAACAACTCCCCATTGATGGATAAAAACAACTAGATTAGAGATATAAATGGGGACCCTTTTTAAATTTTTAGCTTTTAGCCTAATAAAACCTAACTCTAAGAAATTGCCTTCAAAAATCTTGCAAAACAACCCAAGGATGAGATCCTTATCGCAAATCGAAAATCACAATTTTCCATGTGACTATCATAAAACACCTTTAGAAATATGTGACGCATGATCAAACCTCCCGCTATGATATCCGGATTACAAGCACCTTGTCATTTCACAAATCACACTTTGCAAACTTCGCAAGTAATTAAGCTATGCCATTGCAATGTTCATTAACAATTTGTGAAATGCAATATTGCGATAATCGCAATTGAATTTAACCTTATAGTAAGCACAACACTATATTGTATCCATTTGAAGATTGTAATATGCGAATAATGGTGGTAAGCGTGTGAAATAATTTCATTTTAAATACAAAAATGAACGAATTGACAAGATAATAAATATTTATCGGCCCAAGGAGAGCTAATCATTTTCCAAGTTATGTGTAGTTAACATTGAGTATCTCATTAAAACCTTCTCATCATCCAAGGTCATTTCAGAAATGTTTTCAATCTTAACTGCCCCATATTGTATACACTGATATATCTTGTCCATTTCAGGCAAGCTACAAAAGACATGTCATTGAGGAAGGTGATGCAGAAACAAAAGAAGCAGAGGATTGTAGAATCCAAGTTTACGGAGATCGCTCCCATATTCTCTGATTCACTTTGCAGCTTTGATGGAGGAGCAATGACTTGGGACGTCATTTACAATAGGCTTGAGGACGAGTGTCCCAATATAATTGTTACAAGAGAAAAAACTGACTCAACAAGGCCTTCGGGGCTTGAATTCAAGGAAAGAACCTATTCTTTCCTGCATAGGATCAGAGTGAGGGCTAAAATCCTCCCATACACAGATATGATTAGATGGGTGGTTGAAAACCTCACCATTGAAGATAGGAAATTCAGGAATTCAAGAAACAAACTCATGGGATTATTTAGAGCAGAGGACATGAAGAAAATGTATCATATACCTAATCCTTAGGATATATATGATAATACATATATGGTCAGCTTCGTAAAGAAGAAACTAGACCCCTTCAAGCTAATTCCGGGCTAGAGAGTATTGGACAACAAATTCAATTTTGACAAATCAGGTATGTATGCTATAGCCTCTTTGGAAAACCTTATAACTATGCAGCTACCACGTTATGTATACTACATGGGTTTCCCAATAGTTCTATGCCTTCCATAGAATGGATTCCTCTGGTTGATGCCTGTGTTAACTCCCACATCATGAATTGGGCCACCTTCCTGTATGAAAACCTAGCCACCATCATTATCGAGTATCAATAGAAGAGAGCCTCATCTCTAGAGAACCTTCCCCCCTTCTATTTTTGTGCCTACATTATGGATGTCATTTGTTTCTGCACTACATTTCCAACCATGGGTTCGAAATGGACCTTACAAGACCCCTACCCTATCCACCTCAGTCATAAGAAAATATGGGAAACCCATTATATACATCATTTCTATAATATATATCACTATGTTGTTTTTCCCCTGCATCAAATAATGTTCAATAAGAAAGCCCCCTGGTTTTCCCAAGAAGCCGCAACAAACCTTCTAGTTATCGACAAATATTTTATTGTAGAATGGTTCACCTACATTACGGTTTTTGGTAGTATAGATGACCCACATGTCCTTCCGTTATATGTTTAAGGGAAATTTCTTACCAAACTGTAGGAAAAGGCCTAACTGAAGTCCTCAAAGAAAACAAGAAGTTAATATGGCCCTCTTATCCTGTCAAGTCCAGTTCTTTTGCTTTAGAAAATTTTAATCATGCCATTAATGAGTCAACAAACATGGAAGCCCTCAGGCTTCATGCTTTGCCAAAAAGGCAATTCAATCCAGACAAGAGAGAAAATAACATCACTACTACGGTAAGTTTCAAGCCATACGACCATGAGGATAATGATTTTGAAGGCTTGTTATAGTCACCCAAGTCCTTCAGACAAGCGTTCGAATGGGCTAAAGCAAACCTAAGTCTGAAAAATGTTGAAATATTTCTGGAATTTAGAAATGAAAGGCTCTTAGAAATCCCATTACACTTATTGAAAACTAAAGATAAGCCTACACCAAGTGTCATTGTTAACAGTGAAGGACCTAGTTCTCGCACAATGTCTCAAGTGAATACTGAGAAAACACTATATACAGGGGAGTCCCAAGCGATAGATAATACAATAGAGTCCAGTAAGATGTTAGCTAAGAAACAAGTTTTGAGAACCCCACCTAAAGAAATCAGCTCAAAAGTCAAAGGTAGTAGTTTGGAGCAGGATTGGGATCAGTTTAATCAAAATCTACAAGGCACTCCAAAAAAGACAAATACCAAAGAGACAATGGAGTGTCAAACTCCTCTACATATTTAGGAGAATACGGAGTCTAAGCCCATCAACAAGTAGTCCAAACCCATGGAGGAGCATTCAAAGCCTACAGATGAATAGGCGACAACATCCCAGTAGACTGAGATTATCCTTGCTTTGCCCACATCAGAGATTTTCTTGAAAGTAACCGAAATCCCTCCACTTGATGTGTTCTACAACCTTCTCCACAAGGAAGTAGTAAGGAAATAGAGAAAAAGGAAAATCTTAGAAACACCTGAGCTCCCACCTAGAAATAAGACAATGGACGTAGTTTGGAGGGACATTCCTTTCAACCAAGTTGAGAGCTTGACTAGATTGTCATAGTTCATGAGAGCATACGCAATGACCACTATGGACAAAGCCACTGAAGTTCATACGTTTTTGAGAGAAAAGGAGGAGAGAATTGCACAGCTCGAGCAATAGCTCAAAACAGAGAAATGAAATGTGGAAAAGCAAGTAGCCAAGAAGCTATCCCAATTGCAACACAACATGCAGGTCTTGAAAATAAGCCATGAAGCTGATATGTCAGCTAAAAACATATAGCTCGAAGAATTATAGCAAGACATGGAAAGATAAGGATGTTCCCACTACTAACGAGTTCTTTAAAGAAGCTATAGAACTGAATTCCCTCCTAATTAAATAGCGGGATCATTTCTTTCAAAAGATGTCACACATTACTCCTTATCTAACCACTAGCAACTAGTTGATAGATAAGGTGATTGATGAGAGAACCGAGTTCACTGATCTTAACACTAGAATCTTGGAGCTCATCAAATGGAAAGAAACAGAAGACAGAAGGAAGGCTAGGTTGCCTAAAATTGATGAAACACACAAGGACATTATTTTCACAGTTTAGAACACAAGAATCAAGCAAGAAGAGCTAGCAATGGCAAGGGTAGCTGTGGTATCAAAGAGTATAATCAAGGCGGTAAACAACACTTTGTTTGTCTTGAACCTACTAAAGGAGGCAACCTAAATGAAATGCCTAATTTGGTTGCTTTGCATAAAATCTTGGCAAGAAATGGCAGAGACTCAAAGGAAGGAAATTAGAAAATAGACTAAGACCAAATTGTAGGTTTTAACTCGTATAGAAATTACCCACATACGAATTCTTAAACATAGAAAATAAACAATGTGAGAGCATAACACATAAAACACATATACACAAAGATTTTCCCCTGGATCCCAAAAATGGGACTACCAACTTGATTTTTCATTATTTCTTTCAATGTTACAATACATTTTTATACATTCCAAATCATCCAATACCATGGACTGAAAACCATCGTGTCCAAAATCATGTGGGAAAACCATGCAGGAAACCATAGCTAGGTCCACCGAACCTAATAAAGGGTCCAATTCTTTTTTCCTCGGGGCGCTACCTCGGACCCCATAGAGGGGGCTACTTGCCCCCTCGACAGGGGGGGTTGCCGCCCCCGCTATGACCCCTCGCTGCGCAATCGACACAATGAAGGGGGGAGCTCTCGCCCCCTTCTAACCCCCTGGTTAACTACGTAGGGTAGTCATGGAAAGAATATAACACATCCCAACATTCTCCCACTTGTTGTTTTCTTTCCACAGGGGGCAACATGATAGCTTAGTCATTTATCCAGCCCTGCAGAGCCCATTTTTTCTCTACACCAAGAAAACTTCTCAGAGCTCACATATTTTGTCAATTTATCTGTAGTATTCTTTAAAGTGTCCATGTTTACTAGCAACACCTTTTTCTCTTCTATCATATCCATCACAAAGTGATACAAAACATTAATGTGCTTTGTATTTGAATTTTAAGAAGGGTTCTTTGCCACAAAAAATTGAACTTTGGCTACCACAGTATATCCTTATAGTTCCCTATACTAACCCCATACTTGAACATAATCTCTGCAACCAAACTGATTCCTTGCTTGCATGAGTGGGTGCCATGTATTCTGCCTCTGTAGTTGATAGTGCCACTATAGATTGTTTCTTACTCATCTAATTGACTACACCTACAAATAGGTTAAACACATACCCACTTGTATATCTTCTTTGATCCAGATCTCCAACCCAGTCTGCATCAACAAAGCCATGAATATCCAAAACTCTATCCAATCGTGGTCTTCCTTGGTAGCACAAACCATAATCATTGATGCCATGCAAATACATGAAGACCTAGTTCACTATTGTCCAATGCTCCTTCCCTGGTTTTTACATAAACCTAATCAATACTCCCACTACATGTGCAATGTTTGGTCTAGTATAGACCATCACATACATCAGGCTATCGACTGGACTTGCATATGGAACATGAGACATGTCCTCTTCCTCTTCTTGTGTCTTGGGACACTATTCAGTAGATAACTTTACACCTACAGGAATATGAACCTTCATCGATTTACTATCTTGCATATTAAACCTCTGCAATATTGTCTCGACATAATTCCTCTGGTTTAACCAGAGCTTCCTCTTTGCCTGATCTCTTTTAATTTCCATGCCCAAAATATAGTTTGGGTCACTAAGATATTTCATGTCGAATTTGGAGGACAATTGGGACTTCAAATCTTGGATAATTTCTTTGTCATTTCCAACCAGCAACATATCCACATACAAGACCAAATAGATAACATGGTCACCAATTAATTTAAAATACACACAGTGATCTACTTTGCTTTTGGTGAAGCCAAGTCCCCGTATAAATGTATCAAATTTCCGATACCACATCCTTGGTGATTGTTTTAACCCATACAAAGACTTCCTTGACTTGCATACTAGTTGTTTCTTACCCTTCACTGTAAAGCCTTCAGGTTGCTTCATGTAGATCTCCTCTTTTAGATCCTTGTGAAGAAATGTTGTCTTCACATCCATTGTTCTACCTCAAAATCAAAAGCAGCAGTAATAGATAATAGTAATCTAATGGAAGATACCTTGGAAACAAGAGAGAAAGTATCACCAAAATCAATTCCCGACAATTGGGAATAACCTTTTGCTACCAATCGAGCTTTGTATTTCTCCACCTTTCCTTCTGTATTTGTCTTCTTATTGAAAACCCATTTGCCGCCAATGGGTTTCCTTCCAGCCGACAAATCCACCAGATCCCAAGCTTCATTTTTATGCGAAGATGCCAATTCATCAACCATGGCCTCTTTCCAAAGTTTTCCATACTCTGAATCTACTACTTCCTTCACAGATCTAGGATCATCATCAATAATAGATAAAGAAAAATTTGAACAGAAAGCAAATGGACTATATCTTTCTAGTTTCCTTCTTTCTTGAACTGATCTTCTCACACCCAGAGTTTGTGGCTCTTCATATTCTAATTCCTCCTCTATTATAGAGTCTAATTCTTCCTCCTCTAGCTCAGACTCTATCTTCTCAGGTTCCTTTGATGGGAATTCATGTTTAATAACATCTTTCACCTCTTGGAACACCACATCTCAGCTGTACACAACCTTCCTTGTTACTGGGGTCCCAATTTTATAACCCTTTAAACCATCCTTATACCCAATAAATATGCACTTTTCATATTTACTATCCAACTTGGTTCTTTTCTCCTTTGGAACATGTACATATGCATCACATCTAAATATCCTCAGATGTGAGAGAGAGGGTTTCTGACCAGTCCATACCTCTTGTGGAGTCTCATCCTCCAACGCTAATGAAGGTGATTTGTTGACCAAGTAGCATGATGTCTCCACCACCTCTGCCCAGAATTCTTGTCCTAACCCGGCACCACTGAGCATGCTTCTTCCCATTTCCATCAACATCTTGTTCATTCTTTCTGCAGCTCCATTTTTGTTAGGTGTGTATGGAGTAGTATTTTGTCATGCTATACCACACTTCTTACAGATTTTTTCAAATTCCTTGCTACAAAACTCTCCACTGTTATCTGACCTCAACACCTTTATCTTCTTCTCTATTTGGTTTTCCACCAGAGCCTTAAATTCTTTAAACCTACCAAACACTCAAATTTCTTCTTAAGGAAATATATCCATGTATTCCTTGAGTAGTCATTTATAAATGATACATAGTACATAGTGTCATGCGGAAAGAGTTAATCTTGCGGACAAAACCAACCTCCCTAGAAGCCTAAGACTTTCTAGTGACAAACAAGACAATTAAGAACAATCCTTCTCTAAATATGCATTTACAATACAGGAAATCAAGTGTTTAGATCCTACCTATAGTCCAACGCTGTTGTAGTAGTCCAGTCTCGTTGATCTGGATGAGCTCCTCCTTCTCTTCGAAACCTGCATTCACTAACAATCAAACGATTAAATAGCACTTGAATATCTCATAAAATAAAACATATTCAACATACAGAACAAGGAGTATATGAAACAACTCATTAATAACAAATTGTTGAGAAGAATGGACTTATTTGTATTAATAGGAAACAAAGAAACCATTACAACCTGAGCCTTGGTGTTGTGCAAGTTCCTCCCAGGGTCCAGCAAGAGTTTTCCTTTACTTTGATAAGCTCACCCACTTCCAAATGAAACAAGAAAGGATAGGAATCTCTCCTCACAAGCTTCTACAAGGAAGTCCTAATTCCAGCAGCATCTACCCTTT
>APFE031019339.1:98546-120758 GCA_000404065.3 Pinus taeda
ATTAATAAAAAATTGTTGAGAAGAATGGACTTATTTGTATTAAATAGGAAACAAAAGAAACCATTACAACCTGAGCCTTGGTGTTGTGCAAGTTCCTCCCAGGGTCCAGCAAGAGTTTTCCTTTACTTTGATAAGCTCACCCACTTCCAAATGAAACAAGAAAGGATGGGAATCTCTCCTCACAAGCTTCTACAAGGAAGTTCTAATTCCAGCAGCATCTACCCTTTGGAATGTTCAGCTTTCAACCTCCCCTCCTCTGGCCCAATGCCTGTATTTATAGTGTGCTAGAGGAAGTTAATCAGGTCCAACATCAATGGGATACTCCCCTCTTTTGGATGGGGTAGCTCCTCTCTTGATGGGATAAGTTCCTCTTTCATAGGGATACATGAACCATCTGGAGGTGCTCAATACACATCAAACAAGCTTCTAGAATGCTCTAGAAATGACCACAAGTAACTTTTTTAAGATGAAACTCGTGCCTTTTGACATTTACAGGAGTACACACCCACCCCTTTACATACAGAGCGTACAAGTACGCAGGTATTATGAACTTGGGATGCATACACGCAAGTAAGGTTGAGAGAATCTGCGTACCCAGAGATAAATATATTTTTAAAGACTTTCTCTCTTTCTTGAGGTTTGACATGGAGAGCAAAGGTATGAGGCTTGCCAAGGAGGATAATATGACTGTTGATGGAGCCATACTAATTGCAAATATTCATGGTGAAAAATTTTAGTGTAACACATAGACTTACCCAACGATGGAACCTTCATAGGTCCAAACACATCACTATGCACAAGCTCTAATATCTGTTTTGCCCTCTTACCACCAAAGAGGAAACTCACCCAATTCTGCTTCTCGTATACACAATTTTCACAAAAATCAAAATCCAGAGAGCTATTACTCATAACTTCTACCATACCTTTACCATGAACTATTCGAAGGCCCTTCTCTCCAATATGTCTAAGCCTTTGATGCCATAGCATGGTCTTCTCTCCAAAGACCACTAGTTTTTCTGCTCCACTTTCAGGAACGATAGAACCATTGCACCCATCAACAATAGTGCTACCTTGCATCTTGTACAAAGTTCCAATCCTAACTCCATGAATCAATACTAGTGCTCCCTAAACCATCTTGCAACTATCCTTCTCGAATATTATTTTTACACTTGCATCATCTAGCTTGCTCACACAAATCAGATTTTTGGCCACTGCAAGAATATGCAAAACACTTGGAAGTGTTCTAACCCTTCCACCTTGCAACTTCAACTTTACTTTTCCATGACTAACAATTCTAGCTTTCGTGTCATCCCCCAAGAAGACATCACCACCATCATATTTCTCATACTCGCAGAACCACTCTCTATGGGGAGTGAAGTGAAAGGATGCACTTGAGTCAATCAACCATGCCTCATGATCTACATGTGTACTTGAAGAAGCCAAGTACACGTCCCCACTTTCATATAAGCTGGCTTTTGCCTCTACGAAAGGAGAATCATTAGATCCCTTTCCTTTGTTAGGAGCTTTATATTTATAGTCCCTTTTTTAGTGCCCTTCCTTTTTGCATTTCCAACACACCACTTTTACACATATTCCTGGAAATTTAGATCTCCCACTCGATGACTTATTTTTGTTTCTGTTTTGGGACTGCCCTCGTACTTAGAAGGAATCACCGTTCTGGCTCTCCATATTTTTCCATCTCATCTCCTTCGTCATCAAGGATGAGACTATTTCATCAAAACTGTTAGGAAGTTGCATTCCTAGCTATTGCAATAACCAGACTATTCCATGAATCTGGTAGAGAACATAGCAAACTGATGCACTTATCTTCGTCTGAAATTTTAATGTCAACTAATAATAATTGACTTACCACAGTATTAAATGCATTTAGATGCTCTACCACCGAGTCTCCATCTTTCATCCTTAAGTTATACAACTTTTTCCATAGGAACAGTTTATTCACCAGAGACTTAGATTGGTACAAAGTCCCTAACATGTCCCACAAAGCCTTAGCCATAGCTTCCCCTGATACATTAAGCAATACTGAATCTGAGACGCACAATCGTATTGGGATTTTTTCCTTCCAATCCAACTTCTTCCATTATTCAGAAGACTCTCCCGTTGGTTTAGTATCTGGATATACTGCAATCCACTAATCTTTATCCACCAATATATCCTCGATCTTGAATTTCAACAACTCAAAACTCTAACCATTAAATTTCTCAATCTCTATCTTTCCATTGCTCGACATCTTCTTTCACCACAAGAATTGATCCCACAAATCTCCCATTGAAAAGGGTCTATAATAGGTTGAGCAAAACCCCTCAACAACAAAGGCAACCCCTTGAAGCCAAAACAACTCCAATACTAAATGTAGGTTTTAACCCCATATAGAAATTACCTGCATATGAATTCTAAAACATAGAAAATAAACCATGTGAGAGCATAACACATAAAACACATATACATAAAGATTTTCCCCTAGATCCCAAAACTGGGACTACCAACTTGATTTTTCATTATTTATTTCAATGTTACAATACATATTTGTACATGCTAAACCATCCAATACCATCGACCGAAAACTATCACATCCAAAACCATGTGCAAAAACCATGCACAAAACCATACATAGGTCTACCCAACCTAATATAGGGTCCAAACCGCCTGCACAGGGGGTACTACCGCCCCCGTTGCACAATCGGTGCAACAAAGTGGGGGCTCCGCCGCCACTCTAACCCCCAGGTTAACAACGTAGGGTAGTCGCACAAATAATATAACACAACCCAACACAAATGGGAGTTGTATTGGCAATACCTCGTAAAATCACACAGCCAAATCATGACCCTTAATTGTTCACTTCATTCGACTCAATGGATGTTGCCACCTCTCACCGATGCGATTTTCGTTGGACAGCTCAGGACACATTTTGGGGCGCCTCCTCATTTCAAATCAATGATCGATATTTGTGATTTGAAGGACAAGCTAGTAGATGGAAAGTCATCATCTTAGTTCTGCTCATTTGGCCATTGTTTATATTTAGAGTTAGTTAACCAGTTAGAAGGAAGGTTGTTTGAAACCTCCTCAATTTTTGTATAATCTATTTTTTCACATTAGTTAGAATAGTATTTATACCCTTCTCATGCATTTAGAGAAGTGTCAAGATTTTTCACAAAAACATTTGCAAAGAATGCATTTTTGTAAGTTTGTGAATGCTTTGGTGGAATTATGGAACATGATCATTTCTTTTAGATATTAGACTACCTTCCTTTGTTGATGCACTTTTGTGTTTTTGGGAGATAATTTGATTTGAAGAAAGGAGTTGATCCATGCCATATGTTAAATGAGAAGAAATTTGAACATGTGGTACTATTATCTTGTATGATTGTTTCTGTTTTATTTTAATCAATGACAACACTTTACTTTCATGAATTATGTGTGAGATTTATTCCTTTTGTTTAGCATTAGTTGCACTATTGTATGATGCCTAGCTGAAATTTTTAATTTTCATATATATATTTCATCATATATGCGATATATTTTATAAATTCCTTTGACTAACTATTTAGTCAAAGAAACTATGTTATACATTATCATCTCTGTTTATGTGTGATTAATCTTTATTATCACACATGCGATATATTTTATAAATTCCTTTGACTAACTATTTAGTCAAAGAAACTATGTTATATGTTATCATCTTTGTTTATGTGTGATTAATCTTTATCATCACATGTTAATCAGATATCTATGTAGATCACATACCACACCTAAATACCCAGGTTTATATTAGAATAAGTTAGTTAGAAGATTTTCATTATAGAATAGGTCATTTAGATTATCATTATTCTATTTGAAAAACTCATGAACCAACAACTCTCATATTAAAACCCACACTCGAAAATTGGTCCTATTATTCCAAGTCGGAGCCACCAATTTAAATGGAAAAGGAGTTGTCTTAAGGTCTAGATCAGGTGGTTATCCCCCATGTTGTTGCAACAATTTTTGAGGCCTCAACAGGTGGTGAATAAGGGAAGAAAAGATCTTCTTTGTAAATTAGTTGTGGTTTCCAAATTGGATCAAGGAATATTTCAATAAGTCCAATGTTTGAATGAAAGTAATGAAAATTTAAATAAGTGTAAAAGATCGAAGAAAGGAGTTTGAGGAGAGGAGAGAAATTTAAGGAGTTTATGGACATGAAAGAAGGACCAAATTTGAGAATCGAGTTTTATAAGGAGATTAAATAATGATATGATGGTAAAGGAAAATAAGGGTCCCAATTTGATAATTATGGATCAAGTTAAAAAAATATGAATAAAAGAAGCCTGATTTCAATATAATGTTTGATATAAAAGAATTAAAACAAAGGAAATTGAATTTAAAGGGATGAAACAAAACCTCATTTTATGAATAAATAACATGGAAAGAAACGAATCAAAATTAATTAAGTAAAACATGAAATTTCATCTAACTTAACTATAAAGATGAATAATCAAGGCGCAAGGCATGAAAAACTAAGCTGAATATAAGTTAAAAATATCTCTTTTAGGAAATTAATTAAAAATTAGGGTCCCCAAATTTTTCCTCGTACTTACGGTGTTTTTCAAGCTCAACATGACCTTACACTAGTTTTTTTCTTCAATCAGCTTGTCTAATTAAGTGCTTCATTTGCGAGCCAATCTCTTTCATTGCTTATATTATTCATGATGAATTTATCCATTAATGAAAATAGAATTGATTTTAATTAAATTTCACTTTGACTTCTATAAAAGTGAATCATAAAAATATTAAATTCATAGACCGAGAAACACCCTCGTGACATGAGCTCTCGAAACTATTAAAATTAAAAATAATAATAGTAAGAATATATCTATCATATATTATATATATATATATATATATATAATATATATATATATATAATATATATATATATATATAAGTCAAATCATAGCAATAATGAAATAAATCCAAAATATAACGAAATTCAATTCACAATAATAAAAAAATAAAAGTGTATTAAAACGAAATTTATAAAGCCAATTTTCCCAGCAAATAACCATGAATATGACAACACAATAAGGGTATTTGTCTTCTTGAAAATATGTTTGTATACGACATATACCAAGGAAACACCCAATTGCAAGGAACAACACAAAACCAAATTAAAGTGAAAAGAAAATGGAAGAAAGTTTAAAAATAAATAAATAAAATGAGGAAGAAAAATAGTGTGTAGTGGTAGAAACGATATGCAGAGGGCACAAAAGGCGTGCATGTCACGAGGCTGGGTGAGTGGAAATAAATGAAGAGTTGCACAATAATTTTGTATATGTATAGATACAGACCTAGACATAGATATTTGAGGGATTACAAATGGCGGCCATGGCCTCCACGAGAGTCATAGACCTTTGAAGGATTTGAACCTCCACCCTACGGTAGCCATGACCTTCTCAGATCTAGGGGGTTTTCAACAAGAATAACATGGTTTTCAAAGCCAACATGCACTTGAGGGAATTACAAGGGGTGATGTTCAAGTTGGGTTGTATTTGCACCTCGTTGGTGAGGAGTGTTTCTTTTATTGAAGAACTCCATTTCTGGGATTCAAGCGTGCTTGTTTAGAGAAAATGGAATTTTCGTGCCATAAAGTACATTATATATATGGGTTCCAAGCAGATAATTTGGTTGCACATCATGGGGTTCATAAAGACATCATGAGGTTTGAAAATTGTGGTGTGTTTAAGAACAAGAATAATAGAGGAATAGGATGAGGTATGTCTTGATGCAACGCAACTTTTTTTATTCTTCGCACAAAATGATGAGGAGAACTAGTTAGGGTTTTTTTGTGTGCAATTTTCATTATTTATTTTAATAGATTCGAGCCAAAGACTATCTCATTAAAGATAATATACTAGAAAGGAAAGCCTTGTTATTTATATATTTCTTCATTTTTAAGTTCAAATTCTATGCTTTCAAGGGTTTTTTTGGGGGGTTTTGGGTTTGTTGGACGAGGGATTTTGGAGTGGATTTTGTAATTATTCTAATGGCATGCTTGTGTGATGAACCCTCCACGAGGGATGCATATTATGTAGAGAGATTTGTGGAGAATGGGGCATCCTTCAATAGACAATCTTTATTTATGAAATCTCGGTGGTTGATAGCACTCGCTGCTATTGGGAAAGTTATTGAGGGTAAGAACAGAAACAACGGGGATTATAGGAATAAATTGGAATAAAATAGAACAATGGTGTTGATGCATCTCCATCGCTTTCAAATGAAGCCAAAAATGAAAGAAACTATCAACACCATGAACATTAGTAGCATTATCCTTTTCATGCTCAATATTTGCAACCATAAAGGAAATTCGTTCCAAACACCAACTCTAATCACAGGCTTGGGAATCCCCCCAATCACATAGGAGGTGAGTAGGCTACTATAAGATGTCGGTCTGGCTTACTGTTGTTGGTGATTATATCAAATGCTAGTTCCCGCATCTAGTCGATTATTTTGAGAATATTGATCAGGTCAATGGGCTTGTTGTATCTCTTTTTATGCAATCACTATAAGCAGAATGATTTACTCTTTACACAGTAGGATAAAATATTGAAGGAAAATATTCATGTTGTAATAAAAACCTACAAAATTATAGGTTGATTTGAGATTTAATGTTTTTATGTCATGACTTCAATTAAGCATAGTGTGTTAACATAAAGTACTCCAATGTGGTTCTATCCCTCACCCATCCGCTAGTGGCAATCAATAAAATGTGGATATAGATAGATTCATCAAGTCGTTATAAGGCCCTATAAATAAAAAAAAAAAAAATTGGTGGGTGGGGAGGGTTTTGGTTCTAATTTCCAAGAATGGTTGTGGTGAGAGGAGTGGTAGATTCATCAAGGAGGGGAAGGGCAATGGAAGAAAATATGAGCATAAATTTCTCTGTCCTAGCCTACTATATGGTATGGCCAATTCTATAAAACATATCTTTTCTGACTGGTTGAATTATTTGATCTTTTAGTCCATCTACATGGACAAAATAATTGCAAGAGTGAAGCAACTTTTGAAAATTGCCACAATTTCAGTGAAGACACTAGCTTTAATGTGTGGATCAAATTTTGTCAAAATTGGTAAAATCTATATTAACTTGTACCTACTACCTGCTTTACAGTTCGTGTAGAACATGGTAAAATTAAGTCAAATTTATTTTTACTTGTCAAGTATTCCCATTAAATATTTTAAATTTATGTATTTTTATGCATTCTACATGGATTAAAAATGTTCTGAATGTTTGATGATTACTTGAAAACCTAGATTAGCATATCGTTCTTTTATTTTCTCAATGTTATCATTGTTTTTACTAAGATCATTTGTTGGCTGGAGGAAACCTTACAATAATAGTGATGATAGATTAAAGAAATTAAATTGTCACATGTTGACTAGAACTGCAAATGTCAAAGGAGATTTGAAACCTTTGATCCATGCCCCACTTAATTCAAATTCTCTTATAAATTCTAAGAGGAACGACCAATTAATGCTTTTATAATTTCTAGCCAAATTACTTTTATGGTTAATGAATTAGTGTGGGTGGCCTTTTAAAGTTTTTTTATTGTAAAACACCATGTCTAATATGTTCATTTTTAACATGTTTCTATCTTTGCCTAGTCTGTATAACTTTATAGCCTGCATTAAATAAAGCAATGGACATAAAAGTGCTTGTCCCAAAGAAAACAAACTGGAAATGGAAGGAAATCAGTTCATAGAAACAAGAGTGGTTGGGCCAACTATGGGAAAGAAATATGGGGTACACATGCATAGGAAATAGCAAGGAATTGAGGAAATGTTAGGAAATAAGAAGGAAAATCACATGAAATGTTATAAATAATATTTTTTTTTGTATAATTTTCATTTATACAAGGAAACATACAAGTTGATGATAGATCATTGTTGGCCAAACATCGCATCAAATATTTAATGTTAATTAAATAATGAAGTTGGAAACTATATCAAGGTTTTATCTTATAAGGATGAAAAAAAATCTTAATTTGATGATAATGTTAAGAAGTAACTAGCAAGTAACACCTAGTTTATTTTTAGTAGGTAGTATAAATCATGAGTGGATGGACAAAACTCCTCCCAATCAAATTTAAATGCCAAGAATGAAAAATATCCCCCAAGTTTTAATCAATACTTTGTCAATACTCTGGCTTCATTGAGTAGTTTGTTGAGTTCAACCTTCTAACATCGGTACCATTTAATAAAAAGAGATAGAGATAGTTATATTGATGAAACAATATAAATTATAAAGTTGGAGAGTCAAATCAATCCCTTGTTGCTAATACAAGGATCAAGTGTGGCCTTGACATGATTTAAAGAATTTTTAATTAGAAAGGAGACAATTTTTCATTGACAAGGTCAATTTTTTCATGGTGGTCCTCAGCGAGCTTATGATCCTGTGATTAAAATATCTTAACTCATGTATATGACCTTGTGCCATGTCAAAAAAACATGGATTTCCTAACCCTACATTAAGTCTTTTGATTTCACACTAATCTCCATTGAACTTAATTACATCCATTTGTTCTTACAATGAACAATTCTTTTAGCTATGTTGGTACACCTGCATAGAAGCAATGAAAAATAGTTTTCTTTGTGCAATATCCATGGTTGTTTGTGAGTATGTGCTCTTATTTTTTACTCCACCAATTCACCACTAAATTATACCCCACAACATTCAATCTTCAAGGGAAATCTTCAAGGTAGTCTTGGTACATGTATAAATGCAAAGGCTTCTGAGCCGATCACAGTGATATTCAAGCTAAGGTTTCATAGTTGTAAGTTACCTTAGCATGAGGGAAATTTTGAACTCAAAGACATTGTTCTACCCTTTCCATTCTCAGGTAGTGGTTGTGAAGTAATTCTTAATTTTCATCTTGCTAGTCATCATTCAGAACCTAGATATAGCAGCAGGAAAGCACTAGCAAACAACCAGACGGGAAATCTTCAGGGCAACCTTGGTACATGTATAAATTCCAAGGCTTCCCAACTGATCATAGCGATATTCAAGCTAAGGTTTCATATTTTATAAGTTAAGTTAGTAGGAGGAAAATGTTGAACTCAAAGACGTTGTTCTGCCCTTACTCTTCCCAGGTAGTGGCTATGAAGTAATTTTTAATTGTCATCCCACTGGTCATTATTCATAACTTGGATATAGAAGTGGGAAATAATTGGCATACAACCAGGCATCACAAGTTCAATATAACCATAAAGAGTGAAAATCATTTATACTGTGTTGGTGTTTTCTAGGATATTTGGGTGTTTGATTATATTAACCTAACTATATCGGCATTAGATTATAGCTGAGGCTACGTAATGTCACACATCTTTAGGCGAGAACATTTTCACTGAGTATAACATGTATACTCCAATGGAATTTGATATTGGTCTCTTCTTTTGCATGAAGAGTTAGGACTAGCTAGATTTTATAAATGCTTAACAATTTCTCACTTTTTGCATGGATTATACATAGGGACAAAACAGGGAATGATAATTTTGTATTGGGAGAAAAATATAAAAAGCCCTAGCAGTTGCATGTTTTTTTCTCTCTAAAAACAATTGTTGCAGAATTCTCACAGAAATTTGTTTGTGGCCATGAGAGTCTTGGGGGATAAGGCAATGATTTTGGTAGTTGGGTTTGCAAAACCACCTAGGATACAAACATATCATATCAAAAAAAAATTGATACCACTAGTAGTATCTCTCTCGATCAATGAACTCCACTCTAAAATTACAGTAATACATGGTGATGACAATTAATTAGAAAAGAGACAGATTTTCATGGACAAGGACAGTTTTTTCATGGTGGTCCTCAGTGAGCTTATGATCCTAAGATTAACGTATCTTAACTCATATATAGGACCTTGTGCCATGCCAGAAGAAAATGGATGTACTAACCCTACATTACGTCTTTTGATTTCACACTAATGTCCATTGAACTTAATTACATCCATTCATTCTTACAATGAACAATTCTTTTAGCTGAGCGGGTACACCTGCACAGAAGAAATTAGACAATTGTTTTCTTTGTGCAATGTCCATGGTTGTTTGTGAGTGCATGTTCTTATTTCTTACTCTACCAATTCACCACCAAATTATACCCCACAATATTCAATATTTAGGGGCAATATTCATGGAAGTCTTAGTACATGTATAAATGCCAAGGCTTCCCAACTGATCACAGTGATATTCAAGCTAAGGTTTCATAATTTATAAGTTTAGTTAGCAGGAGGAAGATCTTGAACTCAAAGACATTGTTCTGCCCTTGTCCTTATTGGGCAACTACTGTGAAGTACTTCTTAATTTTCATCCTTCTAGTCATCATTCAGAACTTGGATACAACAGTGGGAAATCACTGGCAGAGAACTAGGCATTACAAGTTCAATGTAACCATATAGAGTCCAAATCATTTATACTATGTTGGTGTTTACTGGGGTGTTTGGGTATTTGATTATATTAACCTAACTATACATGCATTGGATTGTAGGTGAGGCTAATTAATGTGACACGTTTTTATGTGAGAAAATTTTCATCGAGTATAACATGTATACTCCAGTGGAAATTGATCTTGATATCTACTAACAACAGAGGAGAGATTTGGAGAACTGCTCATTGTGAAACCAAATCTCTTCTTTTGTGTACTAAATAGTTGTAGATATCATGTATATCTTTTCTGCATGTAGGCATTGGATTCGACAGCTGAGGTCTGGATGGGTAGATGGTCCTGGTTATATCGCCCAATGTCCAATTCAAACTAGAATGAGTTACATTCATAACTTCAACATCACAGGGCAGAGAGGAAATCTATGGTGGCATACACACATTTCTAGGTTAAGAGATAGTGTACATGGTTCCATGATTATATTTCCTAAGCCACATGTTCCCTGCCCATTTCCCAAGGCATCCAAAGAAGTCCCCATTATTCTAGGTAAGCTCATATATCTTAATACCTTTTCTGGATAATCTAGACCTTGTAAAAATGGCCAGGGAGCATACCAGATGGAATTTACTAGTTTTACACACACCACCTTGCAGGAGAATGGTGGAATGCATATACTAAAGGTTATTTAGTAGGCCCTCCAAACAAGAGGAGGTCCAAATGTGTCAGATGACTACACTATAAATGGATTTCCTGGATCAATGTACAACTACTCCAATGGTAATGGTAATTGTATTTAATTTTTTTTTTTTTTGATATATTGGCTACAAAAAGAGGATCTCACTCATTTACTAACCATGGAATGCTATGTAGATACATTTTTTCTAAATGTCAATCCTGGGAATACATATCTACTTCGAATCATCAATGTTGCCCTTAATGATGAGCTCTTTCTTGCCATTGAAAATCACAACATGAATGTGGTGGAAGTAGATGCAGTTTATGTGAAGCCTTTCCAGACAGAGACTCTTGTTATAACACCTAGCCAAAACACTAATGTGTTTTTCAAATCTAATGCTATTGTTAATGTTTGAGGACTTAACCAATTTTACATAGCATCTCGCCCATTTGTTACAGGTGGTGGAACATTTGATAACTCCACTACTACAGGAATTGTGAGCTACTACATTTCCAACTCTAATACCTCTTCCATTATGATGCTTAAACTCCCTACCCTTAATGAAATCTCTTTCACAACCAACTTTAGTGAAAAGCTAAGAATCTTCGCTAACTCATGATTCCCTGCACTAGTTCATCAAATAGTGGACAAGAAGTTTTTCTTTATAGTTGTTCTAGGATTGAATCCTTGTCCAAAGGGGATGGGAAATGCCACATGCCAAGCACCCAATGGAACAAGATTCACTACCTCTATCAAAGACATTTCTTTTTTTCTCCCAAACACTTCTCCTCTTCACTTTGACTATTTCAAGTAGATGAAAGGAGTCTATAAGATAAATGTTTAGACAATCATCCATTCCCATTCAATTACACTGGGACTCTACCCAATAATACAAAGGTTTAGAATCAGACTAGAGTAAAAGTCCTTCCCTTTAACACAACTATTCAATTAATTCTTTAGGACACCAACATTTGCAGCACAGGGAACCATCCTGTCCATCTCCATGGTTTCAATTTCTTTGTGGTGGGCCAAGGTCTTGGAAACTACAATGAATCAACAGATGCACCCAACTTTAACCTCATTGAACCTGTTGAGAGAAACATTGTGGGAGTTCCCAAAGGAGGTTTGGCTGTTATCAGATTCCATGCAGACAATCCAAGTAATACCTACAAAATATTCACACAATCTCATCTCATTTCCCATTCAACTTTTCATTAACTCATATCATTTCATAGATGAAAATTATAATATTTTTTATTTACTCATTGTCCATGGAATATATGAAGGCGTGTGGTTCATTCACTGTCATTTGGATGTTCAGACATTGTGGGGACTGAAAATGGTGTGGGTGGTAAATAATGGAAAAGGGCCCCTTCAAACTCTCCTACCTCGCCCTCTGACCTCCCTCCTTGATGATCCCCTTCCTTCTCTCCAGTGCCGACCATAACTTTTATTTCCTTCCTGTTTCATTTGTTTTAGATGTTGACATTGGGTTTTTTAGGAATATTTTAGAATAAGCATGTTGCCACCTTTCGCTCTGTCTGCTCAAGTAGCCTTTTCATCCAACGAAAAAGACAACCAATCAAAATGAAGAATAATTGTATTGAATCATTGTACACACAAGTTATTGGTACATAATACAAGAGTTTTGGGTTCCTCTATGTATGATCTATGACTTGAATATTTCAGTTCTTGTTAGAATGGTTAGCTTTCAAATGCATGCCTAAAGAAAAAGGTAATGTAAGGTAGTTATATAACTTTAATTTAATGGTGAAGTTGATTTGGTTATAGTTACATCACCTAACATACCACTTTTTTTCATTTATGCTCTTCATCCATATCTGTTACCGAATTACGGGAGAAAGTTTTTTCATGGTGGTCCTCAACAAGCTTATGATCATGTGATTAACATATCTTAACTCATATATAGGACCTTGTGCCATGTCAGAAAAGAATGGATGTCGTAACCCTACATTAAGTCTTTCGATTTCACACTCATCTCCATTGAACATAATTACATCCATTCGTTCTTACAGTGAACAATTCTTTTAGATGAGTTGGTACACTTGTAGAGAAGAAATTAGGAAATGGTTTTCTTTGTGTAATGTCTAAGGTTGTTTTTAAGTGTGTGTTCTTATTTTTTACTCCACCAATACACCACCAAATTATACCCCATAACCTTCAATATTTATGGGCATCTTCAGGGAAATCTTGGTACATGTATAAATGCCAAGGCTTCCCAGCTGATCATAGTGATATTCAAGCTAAGGTTTCATAGTCTCTAAGGTAAGTTAGCATGAGGAAAATGTTTAACTAAAAGAGATTATTCTTCCCTTGCCTTCCCGAGCAACGTCTGTGTAGTACTTCTTAGTTGTCATCTTGTTGGTCATCATTCAGAACCTGGATATAGCAGTGGGAAAGCACTAGTAGAGAACTACACATTACAAGTTCAATGTAACCATATAGAGTGAAAATCATTTATACTATGTTGTTGTTTACTTGGGTTTTGATGTGTTTGATTATATTAACCTAACTATACATGCATTGGGTTGTAGGTGAGGCTATGTAATGTGACACGTCTTTGCAACACAAAACCTTTGATCACAGTGAATGGGTAGTATCTAGGACCTACAATTTTTTCTCAGAAGGGAGATCAAGTAATTATAAAGCTGGTAAACCATGTTAAGGACAATGTGAGTATTCATTGGTAATAATATTTATGGTTTTTTTAAATATTCATAAGAAGAAATTTATTATATGTATGATAAAGTAAATGTTTTGATGATTATTATGGATTGATTTCTATATGTGATCATAGTGCTTATCTAGCTTGCATTTAGCAACTGAATAGTTGTAGATATCATGTATATTGTTTTAGCATGAAGGCATGGAATTCAACAGCTGAGGTCTAGATGGACAGATGGTCCTTCTTATATCACCCAATGTCCAATTCAAAATGCAATACGTTTATAACTTCAGCATCACAAGATAGAGAGGAACTATATGGTCATGCACACACATCTCTTGGTTAAGAGCTAGTATACATGGTGCCATCATTATATATCCTAAGCTACAGGTTCCCTACCCATTTCCCAAGCCATCCAAGGAAGTCACCATTATTCTAGGTAAGTTCATATATCTTAATACCTTTTCTGGATAATTTGGACCTTGTAACAATGGCCAGAGAGCATACCAGATGGAATTTAATGGTTTTACACACACCACCTTGTGGGAGAATGGTGGAATGCAGATACTAAAAATTTTATTCAACAGGCACTCCAAACAGGAGGAGGTCCAAATGTGTCAGATGCCTACACTATAAATGGATTTCTTGGACCACTATACAACTGCTCCAATGGTAATGATAATTGTATTTAATTTTTTTATTTATTTGATACATTGGATACAAAAAGAGGATCTCACTCTTTTACTAACCATGGGATGATGTGAAAGATACAATTGTTCTAAATGTTAGTCCTAGAGAGACATATCTCCTTCGAATCATCAATGTTTCCCTCAATCATGAGCTATTCCTTGCCATTGCAAATCACAAAATTATTGTGGTGGAAGTAGATGCAATTTATGTGAATCCTTTCCAAACAAACACTCTTGTTATAACACCCAACGAAACCACCAATTTGCTATTCACTGCTAATGCTATTGTTAATGCTGGAGGAGTTAACCAATTTTACATAGCAACTTG
The DNA here is from genome assembly GCA_000404065.3 of Pinus taeda. Classification (NCBI taxonomy): domain Eukaryota; kingdom Viridiplantae; phylum Streptophyta; class Pinopsida; order Pinales; family Pinaceae; genus Pinus; species Pinus taeda. The sequence goes on from APFE031019339.1 coordinate 113,358, forward strand.
CCCATTTGTTATAGGTAGTGGAACATTTGAGAACTCCCCTTTTGTAGGAATTGTGAGCTACAAAATTTCCAACTCTAATACCTCTTCCATCGTTATGATGCCTAAACTCCCTATCCTTAATGACACTTCCTTTGTAGCCAAATTTTAGTGCAAAACTAAGAAGCTTGGCTAACTCACAATTCATTGCACTAGTTCCTCAACAATCCAGATGGATGTTGGTGGCCACCCATATATCCCACTTGGACACCAACAACTGTCTCTTTTAGTTTTCTAGTTTCCATAATTGTATCAAAATTTACTGTTTTTAGCAGTTTTTCTTGTCCTGAACTTCCGAAGCCATTTTGAGGCCCTAAACGACATTATTTGGGAAATCTGGGAGCAATATGTGTCCATGGACCGATGTTTCTCTTCCAAAAGTTATAGTGCTCAAATAGATATTTCTAACGAGTTGTTGTACGCATCAAATGAAGATCGAGTGCCAAAGTTACAACCACGGGAGCTTGATGTAACAACTTACCGAAAATAGGGCGCACAATTCGGCGTTTCATATTATAGGGTTAGGTTTTGGGATGTTAATGGATTTCCATTGTTTCTCAACAATAACTAGGCCTTCGAGACTCATTGTAACACAAGTTGGAGGCATGTAGCCAGCACATTTCTTCTCAGAGATAAGATACCATCACCATAGATGGTTTATTTTCATTTCTGTTTATAACCATATTTCTGTACTTTACATTAATGAAATGAAGTATTATTTTTGTTGCATATTTGTTTTTATGGTTATCTCTGTAATTTTTTGCATTCATGCTTATATCCATATTAGTGGTATCAGAGCGGTCTACTTTTTCTCTATTTTTCTTTGCATGTCCCCAACAAGGTCGAGATATAAGGAGTTAGGTCTTGAACTGGTCGAACCTTTACAAGTCCAACCCCACAAACCCTAATGACCTCCCTTGGCGGATGAGAAGAAAGATGAGGGGGCACGAGATCCTACCAAAATATTTCTTGAAGAAGCCGTTGAGTGACAAAGGAACATGATGATGGACAACTTTACGCAGATCCTTCAACGGCTACCCAGAGGCGATGCATCGACTTCCAACAGCTACTCTGGAAACACCACACCATTTAAGGACCAAGATGTGCTCGAGTTTACAAACACTTTCATATCCTTCACACATAGTTGGTTATCAAGGATTTTGAGTTGCATTTGGTGCTCAAATATCGCAGCTTCCTACACAGGTACATCCAGGAAGAGATGGAGTTCTTGAACATCTCCTTTCTCGGCACAGCGTACCGATATGCTGTAAAAATTGAGCAGAATTTCAAACAGAAGAAGCAAGACTTTGGATCCGCAAATCCGAAGACCAAGGGATAAAGCCAAGGTGGGGTGAACCAAGACATCTCGTCGAAGCCGCAAGAAAATAATGACACCACGAAATCGAAGAAGGACACAAGAAAGTTGTGTGAGTTCCATAAGAGCCCCACTCACAGCATAAGTGACTGTCAGACCAAGCAGCTGCTGGTGGCCGAGTTGAAGGCTTCAGAATCAGATTCATGTTCCAACCCTTAGTCAGAACCCGACAAGGGGAATGGAAAAGGGAAGTAGATCATTGATGCGGAGCCTAGCGCCACTGTTGCCACCACCAAGATCCAAAAGAATGAGCTCGAAGATATAGAGGAGGGGGTGCATCTTTTCCACTCATAGATGTCAGTGAAGGGTTCGTCGTTGCTGTTCATTGTTGATAGTGGGAGCCAAAATAACCTCATTTCAATAGAGGTCATGAAGCAGTTGGGCCTACAGACTACACCACACTTAAAACCATACATTATTAGGTGGCTTTGCCAAGGATGAGATCTCTGAGTTCGCCAGTAGTGTTGCCTTCATTACAGCATCAAACCCTTCACATACGAGGTATTGTATGATGTTATACCTTTGATGTTTGTGATGTACTATTAAGCCAATCATACTTTTGGAGGCGACATGCTGTGTATGAGTAAAGGCCTCATGTTGTCATTATTTCTTTGTGTAATTCATTATACAGGATACCAGAGGTAGCCCCACCTACCACCACCTCTTTGATCACTGCCAAGGAAGGTAGCAAGGTTATCTCGCAAACTAGGAAATTCATTTTCTGTCTCGTTCACTACCAAAGTAAGCGGAAGATCGTCACCACATCCATGAACCCTGCGAAGGGTTCCTTCATGCAGAAGGAGCAGTAACAAAAGGATACGGTCATGACAGAACACAAGAACAACTTCTCCTCACCCACAGGGATACCGCACAAGCTTCAGGGGGGCAACAAATTCTAGTTACATCTATAGAAATAACTCCTTACAAGAGCCCATGTGAAGCTCCAACAATATCAACATGGTCCTTACACCATTACCAAGGTTGTGGCAAATAATGCTTTGGAGAAAAACATTCCTCCATTCCTTCACCTTGCACGAAGTTTTCAATGTGTACAGTGCTCAACCATGCTTCCCACCATTACTGGACACATTCGCGATTGCATAATAGCTCACCAGGGACCAAGATTAGCATATAGAGGAACTCAACACGATGGGGACCATTGCTGCCTAATGAGGGAGGAATGATCCATGTGGATGTTTGTGGCCACCCATCTATCCCACTTGGACCCCCACAACTATCTCTTTCAGTTTTTCAGTTTGCGTAATTATAGCAAAATTTACTATTTTTAGTATTTTTTCGGGTCCTGAACTTCTGGAGCCATTTTGAGGCCCTAAACAACATTTTTTGGGAAAATTGGGAGCAACATGGATTCATGGACCAATGTTTGTCTTTCCAAAGTTGTAGTGCTTGGATAGATATTTCTAACGAGCTATTGTACATGTCAAACGAAGATCGAGTGCCAAAGTTACGACCTTAGGAACTTGATCTACCAACTTACCCAAAACAAGGTCCACAATTTGGCATTTCATCTTCTACGGTTAGGTTTTGGGATGTTAAGGGTTTTCCATTGTTTCTCAACAATAAGTAGGCCTTCAAGCCTCATTGTAACATATTTCAGAGGCATGTAGCTGCCACATCTCTTCTCAGAGATAAGCTACGATCGCCCTTGATGGTTTATTCCCATTTCCGTTTGTAAGCATATTTCGGTATTTTACATTAATGAAATGAAGTATTATTTCCACTGCCTATTTTTGTTTATGGTTATCTCTATAATTTGTTGCATTCCTATTTAAATATGGATTACTGGTATCAGAGTAGTCTTCTTTTTCTCTATTTTTCTTTGCATGTCCCCGACGAGGTCGGGATATAAGGAGTTAGGGCTTGAACTGGTCGAACCTTTGCAAGACCATCCCCGCAAACCCCGATGGCCTCCCATGGAAAATGAGAAGAAAGACGAGCGAGCAGGAGATCATATGAAAATCTTGCTCGAAGAAGCCCTTGAGTGACAAAGGAATGCGATGATGGACAACTTTGTGTAGATCCTTTAGTGGCCACACAGACACGATGCATTAGCTTCCAACAGCTACTCTGGAAATGCCATGCCCTTTAAGGTACAAGTTAACTTTGAAATCCCCATCTTCGAGGGTCAGATAGACATAATTGTCATAGGTAAAAGGTTAAATCTGCTAGAAGGGTATTTTTCTGTTCATGAATTTTCAAGTAGGGAAAAGATTGTTTTTGCTCTTCTCAAAGTAGCCAACCATGCCAAGGAGTGGTGGGAAACCTACTGCGAGTAGAAGGATGAAAGCCCGGGCTCACTATTTTCAGTTGCACCCACATGGAATTCATTCTGAGATTCCATCAGGGAGTAGTACTACTTTGTCAAAAGCCATGAGGACAAATACATAAAGTGGACCATGGTGTGGTAGGGAAGGTACGAAGACGTGCTAGAGTTCACAAAAAATTTTCATACCCTTTGCACAAAGTTTGGTATCATCGATTCTAAGTTGCATTTGGTCCTCAAATACCACGACTGCCTGCATAGGTACTGTTGATGCCTCGAAAATCGCTGCAACAACATTGGGGAAACCACCCGGTCTGGACCTTAGTGCAGTTCCTTTTATGTTTGGGGTAGTGGCTCCGACTGGGGATAATGGGACCAGTTTCCCAGAAATAGATAAAATGGGATGAGTGAATGATTTATAGATAACACTAGCGATGAGTGAAAGGGTAAAATATTGACAGAAATATAAATAAGTGAAACTATCCCGGGAATCTATTGAGCTCTAAAGTGTAGCGCTTGATGTTCTATGTCTAAAACACAAGCATATAGATGACTGTATCTTCACAACATAGATATTAAATTATTTAAGATTGTTGTGCGTAAATAGTTAAGCAGAGTGATTAAGGTGAAATTACCACACTTTATACATTTATATCATTATCATACACATGATTTAAAAGCAATGGCACATCCCTAAACAACCAATAGTGGAATGAATAAGATATGTTGTTATAGCGCATGCATATAATCAATGATAGCAAAAATAATTACATAACAATTCATATAAACAGAATGACTTCAGACATAGATAGAAATACCATATGAGCTATGTGACACTCCCAGATATCAATCGCTATGCGCAGTTCTTCCTTTAACGCAAAAAAAATTCTTCAATCAACGACAATAGTGCACAATTGTATAAAGAACCTTTCTCATTAAAGTAAGAATAACTGGTCGAGTTTCATAAAAGAATATGGGCTGAAGCACAGTAGTGCAAACTTCAGTCTGTTAAGTCTCTTACAAAATTTTACAACCCTTTCTAAAAACATGAAAGGGTCTATAAATACAGTACTAATCTAAATATCTATTAAACAGAAATGCTAATAAACTGATATCAATAACTTTTGTTCCTATTTTGTCTAGCGATCTGGAGAGCTGGAGGGTGATTCATTGAGTCGGCTGCTTTCCTTTGAATCTGAGTTGATTAATTACAAGCATCGGCTCAATTTCTGGAGGTTTGTTGAGACACGAACTGAGCTGGGCAGCATAGGTGGCATCTTGAATGTCGGGAATCATACACTCGATGGCATCTGTTAAACACTTCAGGGCAGCTCTTTGTGTATGTGGTTTAACTAGGAAGTGCCAATATGCTTCCATCTTTAAACTATTAATCCCAGCGATTAATCTTCCTCTTTCTTCTAACTCAAGATAACATGATTTCTCCAATGCATTTGTTGTTGTAATCTTTCTTGGTGTACGCTGGGAAATCATATTTGCTAAGTAGAGAGTGTTGTTAACTAAATCAACTAAATTGCTAGAAGTTGATCTACATATTGAAGCTGCTCTCTCTGCCTTCAACACCTGAGTGTGCCATTCTGTGAAAAGTATATCTTTATGAACTTCAAGTATCCAGGGTAGATTAGCTGTTTTTCCCGAATTCGAATCTTGCCATTCAAGATGTGTAGTAATAGCCTCATCGGCTTGGTTTAAATCATCCCTAGCTTTCTCTACCTGCTCATTTATGGATGTAGTTAATTCACACAGTGGCTCCGCTTGAGCGATCTGTTGACATAAGAGTTTAATTTGAGATATTAGCGCATTGTTTATCAATGATGCTTCTTTTCTAAACTCTGTCACCTGCGAAGCTCCTTTTATCTCTTCTAGCTGCGATGTCATTTGAGCGATTTGCTCATCCTTGGTTTTCACCATTTGCTCGTTCGCTGTTTTCAACTTTTCCAATGCCTCCGTTAATTCATTCTGTTTCTGGATCGCATTCTGGTCGATCCTTTCCTTCTCTGCTTCCAATTGTTGGGTCAATTGATTATTCATTTGCCGTTGCATCGACAACTTCTCTTCTGCTTGCGCTGCCCTCTGTTGTTGTGTTGCTAACTGCTCCTCTGCTTGCACTGCCCTCTACTTTGTCTCGGCCAATTATGTTTGTAATGTGGAGATTTCTTGGTCCTTGTTCTTTAATAAGAGGCTTACCTCTGATGCTTTGTCAATTGTTGCTGCCGAATAAGCTCCAGCATATTGTGACAATTTAGTTAGATCATCGGAGGGGTCCAGTTTCTCTTTCCATACTACATTACTCGTGACCGTTTGCTCTGGAAAGATAGAAGGTTGATCAATCCTTCGTCTTTTCCTCGAACGCTTTACAACTGCTCTATGTCTTGGGCTGTAGAAAACATCCAATGGAGGAATATCTTCTACCTGTAGAATGATATGATCGGTAGGATCTTTTGGAATTATTTCAATATCTTTAGATTTAGGTGGGCCGCTGGTTCCACTTAGAACCTGAGCTGAAGTATCATCTTGCATATTGCTGGTCTTAGGAGTGTCTGTACTTTTTGAGCCTTTTCCTCCACTGATGATGGAATCAAACTACTGCCATTCCTGGAGAAATCTGGGGTCTGTAGTAGTATCTACATTGGCGTCAGTGGTGGTCTGTTTCCTTTTCTCAGTTGGAGGCTCCTTCTGTACTTTTTCCTGTTTTTTCTTCTGCTGCTCTACCTGTTCCCTTTGTTGTTTATCCTAATGCTCTTTCTCCTGTTGTTCCTCCTGCTCCTTATTATGATCTTTTGTTATAGCAGGAGGTTCCTTTGTCTGTTGCTGACCAGGCTCGCTTGATGATGCTGTTGGGGTTGTCGCTAATAAATCTAGAGGCAGAGTTTGCAGCCTCTGCTCTCTAAGTTTATTAAACTCAGTTAACCCTTCATCATTGTATTTCATCTTAGCGAGTTCTTTATCTTGACCAATTGTTTCAATTGAAGTGAACAGATCATTGAACATATCTTCTTGATGTTCAACCATTGTTAATTTGGCATGTTCTAATGCGGCATGGGCAACTAACTTTGGATCAAATTCCCTTTTCGGGATTGTAGCCAGAGCTAAAGATTTAATCTTTGTGACCTCCTTCTCCACATGTTTGAGATCATGCAGGGTAAAGAGACCACACCTTAAGGGAAAATTGGGCCAGCCTTTTTTCTTTTCCTTTTTCAGAGTCTGTGTAGTACTCTCAGCCGTAATCTGATACGCAATTTCTCTTGCTAGCAATTTATCTGGAACACATAAAGGGAGAACATGTGGATTAGCTTGGCTGCCGTAAACACTGATATAGGTAAAATGCTCTTCTCCAAACCAACTAGCCACTATTGGCAAATCAAAGGAGGCTTGGTAGGAAATCTTTGAAATGGATTTATCAAAAATGGAATAATAAATGGGAACCATGAAGCCATTACAGATCTGATACAAGTGGTTTTTATAGGATGACTTCCACAACTTTCGATGATATATATGAATGGGCGAGGGGTCCTGTGCAGTCCACCTGGTGAGCCCCAGTATTGTAGCAATAATGCTACAACTCCTGGGGCATCCTGTCTCTTAATTTTATCAACCCGGTAGTTCGTACAAACTTGGAAGCGACGGTGCTGTATGCACAAGTACTAGCTCTTGTCGCAGCTGTCACTTGGTCAGCTAGCACAAGTCC